>CM053027.1:13684489-13744489 GCA_028564925.1 Lithobates sylvaticus | reverse complement strand
ATGTTTTGTGCATCCCACTTTCTTTCAAGTACACTTACTTTTGCATACCCACGTGGGTTTGTCTCCCACGCAACTCACCTTTTTTCTCTTTTGAATAAACTTTGAATAATACAGTTTAATACCAAGCAGTTGTCTCTTTCCCTCCAAAGTCCCCTAAGAGGAATACATCTTGTGTATATACAGCAATTTCTGACCTGCTCCAGACCAACCCCAGCACCCCCCCCCCCCCCTCAACTCCTTAGCCAAATTAAGGGCTCAAGGCATAACGTTTCTAGCCTATTTAGACGATCTACCTTTTTTTTATTTTTTTCAGGTCTAAACCAGAGTCTGATCACAGCTGTAAACTACCTGGAATCTCTGGGTTGGATACTCAACTTAGAAAAATCCTCCTTAAAACCATCAAGGAGATTACAGTACTTGGGGCTGGTTATAGATACCGTACAGAAGAAGGTATTCTTACCCCAGACAAGAATTTGGTTCCATTGTAGGACTAATTGAACTTATCAAAACAAAGAAAAATCTTTCCATTCGGCTGTGCATGAGATTGTTAGGGGAAATGGTGGCCTCCTTTGAGGCTGTCCCTTACGCGCAGTTTTCGCTCAAGACTGCTTCAAAACACCATCCTGTCGGTCTGGAATAAAAAGATTCAGGCCTTGTTTTTTTCCAATACGCTTGGCTCCCAACGTAAGTCGGAGCCTAAATTGGTGGTTGTTATCTAGCAAAAAGGGAAAAGCTTTTCTACCTGTATCCTGGAAAGTGTTAACAGATGCCAGCCTTCTAGGCTGGGGAGCAGCCATGGAAGAAGATTCTGTCCAGCGGAGATGGTCCAGGTTAGAGGACCTACAGAAAAATGATACGGTTTTCCCCGCGATGTTTTTAGGCAAAGATGAAGACCATATGTGAAATCAATAATATTTTATTTTCTAGATCAAAATTGACAACTAGAAATAATACATAGAGTATAAAAATGCGAACTCTGGTTTGTAAACAGCTGTATTCCAAATTGTAGAGACAGATATACATACAAAAAATGCAACGTAAGTGTACTTTATAAAGACAGTAATAAGGAATTCATATTCCATACATAATTCATATAGTATTACTACACCCCTCAACCCCGATGCATTTCGACCATAATTGGTCTTCTTCAGGGGGGAAAGAAATTACTTTATATCGAAAGCAGGGTGGATGACTTTGTTACATCTCTCTAAAATATCAAGAAAAACTTTATCAGTATTTTAAAACAGTAGTATACAGTATATTTTCTTTCTTAGTGCTATATAAGCTATTTGGTATATATTATATTTACCCTTCCACTTATGGAAAATCCGTTGCTAGAACCAGAGATTAAATTGTATTCAAAAAAAGCCAGATATGCATTCCTCTTATTCTCCAGCAGTGCCCATTCACGTCTCCACCAGGCCTGTTGCTCCCAGCACTCCCACTAAAAAGTGGCGGAGGGACCCCCCATATAGAATGGAAAAGAGAGGGGGGAAGGGACATTTCTCTAGGATGTGGATCAAGGCTTACAAGGGGCAACACCTTATATGGTACCCCTCACCCAGAGAGGGTGGTCCCAGACACAGATGCACACCTGAAAGTAATAATTTGCAATCATTATTGAACTAATATGTATATGTATGTAAAAAAAAACGCGGGAGCAGGCGGGAACAGACGCATTAGTCTTCCCATGGGATCAGTTTTTTTTACTGATCTATGCGTTTCCTCCAGTTCTGCTACTTCCGCGCCTTATCCGCGGGATCAACGAAAGGAGGTGATTCTGGTGGCCACAGCGGGTCCCAGAAGATCTTGATTTACCGAGATCGTAAAGATGGCAGTAGGAGTCCTTCCGAAATTTAACAGGTTTGACTGTTGAATCCCACTTTATAAAGGATCGTGGGTGATCTCCTTCGGTAGTGTCTACTTTGATTTAATGCCAGGAAACCGGCTTCCAGAATTATTTACTATAGAGTCTGGAAGGCATATGTTTCTTGGTGTGGATCCAGGGGTTGGCACCCCAGGAAGTATGTCATAGGCAGGATCCCTGATTTCCTGCAAATGGGATCTGAAATGGTGCTGGCCTTGACTTCTACCAAGGGCCAGATCCCGACCGTGTCAGTATTTTTTTCAATGGCCTCTTGCTTCCCACTCTTGGTGCGCACCTTTTTCAGGGGGCAACACGGATTATCCCCCTATCAAGACGCCTCTAAATCCTTGGGATTTAAATGTGCCCTTATCGGCTTTGCTGAATCAGCCGTTTGAGCCTTTACGGGAAATTCCCTTGGTTCTTTTGACAAGAAAGATAATCTTTCCGGTTGCCATTTTCTTCTGCTAGAAGAGTATCGGAACTAGTGGCTCTGTCTTGTAAAGAGCCATATTTGATTATGCAGGAGGTGATGAGGTGATTTTATGTCCTCATCCTGAATTCCTACCAAAAGTGGTAACAGGTTTTCATTTAAACCAAGATATTATTCTTCCTTCTTTCTCCCCAGAGTCTCAATCTAGGGAAGAGAAGGCACTACATTGTTTGTACTGCCAGAGGGTCCAAAATGTGGACAGGCAGCGTCAAAATCCACTATTTTCCAAATGGATTTGTCAAGTGATTGTTCAAGCTTCAGCTTAAAGAAGAAAATTATTCCTTCCCATGTTAGCGCACACTCATCCAGGGCGATTAGTGCCTCTTGGGTGGTGCATCATCAGGCCTCAATGGCTCAGATCTGTAAGGCCACGACTTGGTCTTCGGTTCATACGTTTATCAGATTTTATCAAATCGATATTAAAGGTCATGAGGATATTGCCTTTAGGTGCAGTAGACTGCAGGCTGCAGTATAAGTCCTCTGGCCTCCTTTTACCCTACTTTTTTGTTGTGTCTCCCTCCCTTCAGTTGCCATTGCTATGGGACATCCCACATAGTAAGTACTATGGCTCTGTGTCCCCTGATGTTAGAAAAGAAAACAGGATTTTTATAACGGCTTACCTGTAAAATCCTTTTCTTTGATGTACATCAGGGGACACAGAGGTCCCTCCCTTCTTGGTATACACTTGTATTGCTTGGCTACAAAACTGAGGACTCCCAGTAGTGGGAGGGGTTATATAGGTAGTACACTTCTTGCCTTAGGTGATGGACACTGGCACGCCCTATCAGTGGCCCTATAACCCACATAGTAAGTACTATGGCTCTGTGTCCCCTGATGTACATCAAAGAAAAGGATTTTACAGGTAAGCTGTTATAAAAATCCTGTTTTCTGGCAACTTGACCATGCAGCCCTTCTATGTTCAAGTATCATCGTATTGTGCTCCTTAAAAACAACCACACCATCTTTTTCCAGAGCAGCCTGTATTTCTCCTGAGGTTACATGTGGGTTTTTCTTTGTATCCCGAACAGTTCCTGTGGCACTTGTGGCTGAAATCTTTCATTGGGAAGGTTTGCAAGACCAATGGATGGCCTGATGTACCATTGGAGTGTGTATAGGGATACACACTCCAATGGTACTAACAGCGCAGTGATGCAGAAGGATAATCACAAAAGTGAAAGTTAACCCTCCCATTTTGGTCAATACTCACCCTGTGATGCATCATCCAGCCAGCTCGCACTATTTTAATATACAGACCAGACCTGGTCTTCTAAGGCTCTGAGGAAGAGCAAAATCCTTGAAACGCGTCAAATATTCACCTTTTCTCACTTCTATGGGCATCATTTTACATGTAATACCATTTGTTTTAGTGCTATTATTCTTGTAACTCAGCCACCTATGAATACTCGGTATTGTCTGTATATACCTATTTATTTCAAATAAATGTTTTAAAAGGACTCGTGTATCAGGCCACGCGCCTTTCTTATCTCTTATGCATATAGTACTTTGGACTTTCCCCAGTTGGTCAAGGCAGTGGGGCATGCATGAATACCTACATACTAACACCACCATGAAAATATCACCAACTTTATATAAGGCCCCCCTCCCCCCACCATCTGAACCAAATAAGTTTATCTCGGTCTCATCAGACAACAGGACATGGTTCCAGTAATCCATGTCCTTAGTCTGCTTGTCTTCAACAAACTGCAGGCTTTCTTGTGCATCATCTTTAGAAGAGGCTTCCTTCTGGGATGACAGTCATGCAGACCAAATTGGTGCAGTGTGCGGCGTATGGTCTGAGCACTGACAAGCTGATCCCCTCTGCAGCAATGCTGGCAGCACTCATACATCTATTTCCCACAGACAACCTCTGGATATAACGCTGAGCACGTGCACTCAACCTCTTTGGTCGACCATGGCGAGGCCTGTTCTAAGTGCAACCTTTCCTTTTTAAACCACTGTATGGTCTTGGCCACCGTGCTGCAGCTCACATTCAGGGACTTGGCAATCTTCTTATAGCTTAGGCCATCTTTATGTAGAGAAACAATTTTTTTTTTTTTTTTCAGATCCGCAGAGTTCTTTGCCATGAGGTGCCATGTTGAACTTCCAGTGACCAGTATGAGAGCGTTAGAGCGGCTTATCCATGCCACATCAGTTCTCATCCATGCCACTACAGTGCCTCACAAAAGTGTAATCGGTAGTCAAATTAGATTTGAAATGTATGCCCCTAGAACACCTGATGGTGCTCCTTACATGTTGGGCCTCTGTATGTAACCACGCTGTGTAAAAGTCTCACACATGTGGTATTGCCAAGAGGAGTAGCAGAATATATTTTGGGTGTAATGTTTGGTATGTGCATGCTATGCATTAGCAATATTTTATAAATTGACAACTTTGTGTAAAAAAAAATAAAAGAACAAAAAAAAATTGCGTTTTCATTTTCTTATATGGCAGCTGTGTGTAGTGTTGTTGGCGTGGACAGAGGGATAGCTTGATTTAGATTAAGCAGGCAGGTTATTCAGTGATTGGCAGTGTATTTGATTTTATATATATATATATATATATATATATATATATATACATATACACACACACACACACACACACACACACACACACACACACACACACACACACACACACACACTGCATTTAGCATAGACCAGGGATAGACTGGCCATCAGGAGTTTCCTGGTAAGCCGATGGCTCAGTGGGCTGGTTTCAGCGGCGCCTATTGCATCGGAGGTCCGCGGCGATAAGCCCTGTACCACGGTGTGCTGTGCCTCAATGTCGTGTGCCCTGATGTGCTGTGCCCTGTACCCTGATGTGCTGTGTCCTGCCCCGTACACTGACGGGCCCTGATGTGCTGTGCCCTGTACCCTGATGTGTTGTGCTCGATATTCAGTCACTGCAGGCAGTGTATTAATATAGAACAAGGGTGCACACTGCTTCAGGCAAAAAAATGGACACACCCGATCCAAGGTGCTAATCCTGGCTCATCACCATAGGCAATATCAAGAAGAGAAGAAAAGATTGATCGCACACTTGAATCCAAAAGATGCTGTAGAAATTTCTTTATTGTCATGAGCCAGACAAAAATTGCAATGATGATCGTCATTGCAATTTTGTCAGGCTCATGACAATAAAGAAATTTCTACAGCATCTTTTGGATTCAAGTGTGCGATCAAGCTTTTCATCTCTTCTTCCTAATATGTATGTGTGTGCGTGCGTGCGTATATATATATATATATATATATGTGTGTGTATGTGTGTATATATATATATATATATATATATATATATATATATATATATGTGTACACACACACACACGTACTCTGCATCCAGCGTAGCCTATATCTACAGTGCATTCCGTGGTGTACTGTTTCTAATACACTTCTGGTGGTGTATACAATGCAGTGCAGCCGCTAATTCAGTGCAGGTGGTGTACACAGTATCTAATACAGTGTGTACAGTTTCTTCTACACTTCTGGTGGTGTACACCGTACACAATACAGTGTGGTGTTGCAAAACAAGGCAGACGCTCACAGGCCACTAAAAAGGGCAAACAGCCTCTGTGTCTACAGTCAACAGTGCTGGTCGTGGACATAGTGCATGCTCTGCAGGTGGCCGTGGGGCACGCTTGTCCTTTTTTTTTTCTGTTATTGAGCCAGAACATGCAGAAGAGTTGGTGAAGTGGATAACAAAGCTGTCCTCGTCTACCTCATCCTCTGTCACCCAGGCTCAGAGTAGTTTGCCTTCCAATGCAGCTGCCAAAGCAGCCTATTCCACCGGCTCCTTGTCCACAGTCACTCCTTCTGTAGCCCCACCATCATGCATGGAGGAGTCCCCAGAACTATTCAACCACAGTGTTGGGTACGTGCTGCTGGAGGATGCGCAGCATTTTGAAGGCTCCGATGTTGGTTCCCAGGAAGGGAGTAACGTAAGCCTAGAGAGAGGGGGGTGCCCAAGAAGGACAAGAAACTGGCAGTCATGTCCCCCCAGCTGCAGCATACTGCCAGGTTTGCTCCAGTGATGAGAAGGGAGGGGATGATGAGGTCACTGACTGTACTTGGGTGCTTGAGAGGAGGAGGAGGAGGCACAACTCCAATGAGGCAGGATGTCCTCTAGGAGGCAGCTTAAGGGCAGCCACCCTATTGCATCACACTGCAGAGCTCCGCAGGTGCAGGGCGCTGCTGACTCCCCGCTGACTTTCAAAAGTTCCTTGGTGTGGGCCTTTTTCAACACATGTGCTGCAGATCGCACCGTTGCTGTTTGCAATCTATGTCTGGAGCGGATCAAGTGTGGCCAGAACAGCAGCCGCTTGGGCACCACATACTTGACCAGACATAGGATGACCTGCCATGCAATCTGTTGGCAACAGCACCAGAAAGACCCACATCATAGAAAAAGGCAGACTTCTCCTTGCTCCTCATCTGGGATCTCCAAACCTACTATACCTCCAGTCCTCTCAAAAACCTGCACTGAGAGGAATGAAGGTATCAAGGATGCATGCACTGTCCTGTCACCATTTGAGGAGGCCACAAGGATGGTGAGCAGTGAAAATGCATGCATCGGTGACACTGTCCCTCTAGTCTTCCTGTTGGAGCACACGCTTTTTGGAGTCATGGACAGGGCACTTGAGGCAGAACAGCGGGAGGAAGAGGAGGAATTCCTTACCGCTCAAGGCCCCCTCTTTTTCAGATAGGGGAAATATCCCGTAGTGTCTGCTGAACCCCACGCATAAGGAGTCTGGAGGAGCTCAGACGGGAAGAAGCAGGGGCACGGGCGCAGCGATTAATAAGCGGGGAACATAGGGGACAAGTCCCTGTTACTATTCCGTTGGGGTGGTGACAGAAGCGGTAACACCCCAGGAATGTAAGGTGCCCACACCCCACCTCGCACGACTAAAGTGACACATATAGCATGACGGACTAGGCAGCAGGTGCGTGGGAGGATACACCACAATATAAAATTTGAAAAAGCGAACTGTTTTCTTTTTGTTTTTTTATTTTTTCTCTTTTCCTACCAATTGCTGAAACGTTTTAATTGCGATGAGACGGCCATGTGCAATACTGCGATTTGGCGTAAAACGCGAGTTGATAGAAGTTAACAGCTGGGTTGTCTGAATTTGCCCTTTCACTGCGGGCGTACCTGATTAAGGTCTAATTGGATCGTGCTAGCCCTTGCCACTTATGTCTGTAACTATGTGCTAAGGTCCAGTCAACAGGGAATACAGGGGACAAGAGCCCACGATCATTGATCTGGGTGGTGACAGAGGCTGTAACATCCCAGGATTGCTCGGACCCCACGCTCCCCCTCGCCTGACCAGAGTGACATATACAGCATGACTGAGGAGACAGGGGGACTTTGTAAGGATACACCATAACATACTAAATGAAAAAGTGAAATGTATATCTTTCTTCCATTTTCTGAGATGTCTATATGTTGATGAGACGGCCTTGTACAACTCTGCGAATTGGTGAAAAGCAAGAGAGGTTAGAAGATTATTGCTGGAATGTTTGAAACAGCCCTCTCTCTTCGGGTGTATTTGATAAAGGTCTAATGCAAACGCTTCAGCCCCAGTCAGTATGTCTGGAACTACACGCTAAGGCTCAGTAAGCAAAAAAGGTCCTCTCCCCCCGTCCTCAAATTTGTCAATCTACCCTAGCGGGTCCCCCAGACGGACTCTCCGGGCCCTAAGGCCGCGGCGAGCTCAATAAACAAAGGAAAAGGAAAGGAAAAGGAAAGGAAAAAAAAAAAAAAAAATATACATATATTTCCAAAAAAGTCCGGATAAGGCCCTGAGGGGGGACCAAGGCGGGTCTAGCATAGGCCAGTGGAGAGAAGGGGGGCATCTGCGTCTAAACGAATACAATAACACGAATGCAGTGAAAAGGATACTTAGAAATAAGGAGGTGAACCCGAGAAAACCGAGGGAAATATACCCAGAGGACAGGAACTCAAGTGGTCTTATTCGGGGGTAGTTCCTTCAAGGTCACGTAAGACCGTAGGATTATCAGAAGGGGGCACCACGAAGGAAAAAGGGAGCGTCGACACGACCACCCAGCAAGCCCCCTCTAATAAAGCCCCCCCAGAACAAATAAAGAGGACAGTAAGACAGCGGAGTGTTTCGTGGGTGTTCTTTCAGGTAACTCCCAGAGAAGGGTAATACCCCCGGGGGTATTAGAGAACAGGAGCAGCTAATAAGGGCGAGAGGAGGAGGTAGGGCCCGGTCCGGGAGGCTCAGACGACCTTAACACGGACCCTGAGACCATAAGACCACAAATGATCAAGGGCTAAGCCCAGTCCTAAGGTAAAGGTATTAGGTGGAGGAAAAAGGGCCCAGGCGGCCCAGGTATATAACAAGACTGGGGAAGAGAATAAGACCCACGAAGAAGGCCAACATGAGTAAAGACCAAGCCAAACAGACAAAAAGAGCGACCACCAAAAGCAGTAAAAGGGAGACAAGCACAATCAAACACTACCTAAGACAGGGTGCAAGCCCAAAACTATTGGGAAAGGAAACGCAGGCGGGAGCTTCCTCGGAAAGTAGAGGAGGGGACGAAGGGGAAATCAATAACTCCAGAGCGGACCTCACAATGGAGACCGAGATTGATCTGAGCAGGGGAGAAGACCAACAGGCAGGAGCCCATATCCCCAATAAACTTGAAATGGAGGCAATGCTTTTACGCCTTGAAAATGTAATCAAATTAGAAATTAACTCCCTGCGTGAGGACTTGGGCCATGTGTTGTCCAGGGTGGAAGCGGTGGAAGGGAGAATGGATACTATAGATTTGGAAATATCGAGACTAAAATCGCAATTGAAAAGCGCTTCCCATTCCCAGAGAGACACCCTTTATGAGATTGAGGACCAAGAGAATAGGGACAGGAGGCAAAATTTGAGGCTGCGTGCCATCCCGGAACAAAGAGAGGAAGACTTAGAAAAAAAGCTTTGGGCAATTCTGGGCCCTATAAGCGGAAAGGACGTAGACCACTATCCGGGTATAGAAAGGATACACCGAGTAGGGAGAACCGAAAGGCGCGATTCGGAGAGGGCACGGGACATAATCGTCGGTGGGGGGAGCGCCCACCCGATATGACAAAACATACCTGTTCAACTCGGCCCTGCCCCCCCCCTTTCGGCGGCCCGAGATACGGGCGGCGGAGGGGGAGAGGAGGGCCTAACAAACTTCACCTCACCAGGAATCTGGAGTCTGAGGGAAGCCACAAAGGATGGCCCCCAAAGACTTAGAGACCCTAGTTAGGGCAGGGGAGGGGGGGGGTGGTGGGAGGGGGAGAGAGAGGGGGGGAGAGAGAGGGGGGGGAGGGGAGGGGAGAGAAAGGGTGGGGGTTCAGGGTAATAAGGGGGAAGGGGGGTCCCCATTCGCTGCTAGGTCGTCATCAATAGTTAAACCTCGGAAAAAAAAAAAAAAGGGGAGAACCCAATAAATAAATGAAGGACACTGAAATTAAATTTATATCCTATAATGTTAAAGGCTTAAACTCTCCCGGCAAACGCCTTAAGGTACTAGAGGAAGTAGAGAGATATAGGGCGGGAATAGTGTTCTTGCAGGAGACCCACCTGGCACACACTTCTAATATCAGATTATTTTCTCCGGCTTTCCCAAATTGGTTCTATGGAGATACGTTCTCAAGCAGGGCAAGAGGAGTGGCCATCGGGATAGCGAGGGATTTAGACTTCATAGTGGAGGGGAGAATGACGGACCCCGAGGGGAGATTCCTGTTCCTAAGGGGATCTCTCCTGGGGGTAGAACTCACACTGGCCAATGTCTATGCCCCCAACATGAAAGCTATTCCATTCCTGGAAGCAGTTCTGCGTAAACTCAGGGACTTTAAAAAAGGGTTTTTGATCCTGATGGGGGATCTTAATTTTGTAATGGATCCTGCCCTGGACAGTACGTCTGGTGCGACGGGGAGGGGAAACGCTCAGCTAAAACGGATAAAAAAAATTTTTTCGGAGGATCAACTGCTGGATGTATGGAGGATCCAGCACCCGCAGACAAGAGACTTTTCGTTTTTCTCCCCCGTCCACCAGACGTATTCCCGCCTGGACCATATCCTAATAGAACATGGTTTACTTGAAAGGATCAATGAGTCAGACATAGGAATAGCATCCCTCTCGGATCACGCTCCGGTCTCTATGAGACTAAGGTTCCCTGAATATAAACAAGCCTCAAGTGGGTGGAAACTCAACCCAGAATTATTATACGACAAAGAAATCAGGGACCATATCAGAAAGGAATTGGAATGGTTTTTTCAAATAAACGATAACGGGGAGGTCTCAGAGGCCCAATTATGGGACGCCCACAAAGCGTTCGTAAGGGGGCTCCTGATAGCAAAAGCATCATGGAAAAAAAAAGAGAGGATCAGAAAAACACAGGCACTGACGGCGGAGATTAAAACCCTCGAGCAAAAGCATAAGTCCGGGGGGGCACTCACTCAGGGCATATACACAGAGCTCACGGATAAGAGAGAAGAATTAAAAGACTTAGCCGAGCAGGAAGTCAGACAGAAGTTTAATAAGATGGCCAGGGAACAGTACGTATGGGGCAACAAGCCGGGGAAATACTTAGCAAGAAAACTACAAAAAAAGAAAACCAGAAATTATATCGAAAAAATCCAAACAAGAAATGGGGAGATGAAGTTTATCCCGAGAGAAATAGCTTCTACATTTAGAGAATACTATAAAGATCTTTACGAGGTGAAAACCAAGGGAAGAAACGACAGAGATGAAAAAAGCCGGAAAACAAGCGAGTTCCTAGGGAGGGTAAAGTTAACTATACTAAGCGGGGAAGAGAGAGAGGAGCTTGAGAGACCAATAACCGAGGAGGAGATTCTAGCAGCCATCAATAATTCTCCAACAGGGAAGAGTCCGGGCCCTGACGGATTCACGGCTTTATATTACAAAACGTATAAGGATATCCTCATACCGAGAATGCAACGATACATGAACGGTCTGGGGTTAGACTTTGATATGAGCGAGGAGGCCTTAAAAGCTACGATTACGCTCTTGAAGAAAGAGGGGAAGGATGGATCAGTGTGCTCAAATTATAGACCCATTTCTTTGTTGAACTGTGACACAAAACTATACGCCAAGATTTTGGCGGATCGAATAAAGGGGCTTTTGAGCACACTGATCCACCCGGACCAGGTGGGATTTGTCCCGGGCAGAGAGGGGAGGGACAATGGGATCAGGACATTGTTGGCTATTCAGAAGATGAGAGAGTCGAGAACCCCCAGTCTACTGCTCTCAATTGATGCTGAAAAAGCATTTGACAGGGTAGACTGGGGGTTCATGTTTAAAACTCTGCAGAGGATGGGTTTCGGCCCAAGGATTATTCAAAAAATCAAGGCCCTGTATACCCACCCGAAAGCAAACATCAAGGTCAATGGAACGGTATCCGACGGGTTCGAAATGTACAACGGTACTAGGCAGGGCTGCCCATTGTCCCCCCTCCTCTTCATTTTATCACTGGAACCGCTGTTAGCCGCAATTCGCGGAAATCCAGAGGTGGAGGGTTGCAAAGTCGGCAGCGAAGAGCACAAACTTGCGGCCTTCGCGGACGATGTTCTCTTTTATATAAGCTCACCCCAGAAGTCAGTCCCTACCCTTCTCAAAACATTAAAAGAATACGGGGAACTAACAAACTTCAGAATCAATACCACAAAAACGTTTATCCTCAATATTAATTTGAGTAAAACAGAGAAACAGAATTTTCAGAAAACAGTCAGTTTTGTTTGGAAGAAACGGATAAAATATTTGGGAATTGAGTTGGCTAACAACCCGAGGAAAATGTATAAAATAAATTATATACCGCTTTTAGAGGACATAAAAAAAAAATGTCAAGAGTACAAGGGAAAAATCCTGTCCTGGACTGGTAGGATCAATACGGTAAAAATGATGATCTTACCAGTCATCACATACAAATTCCAGATGCTACCCCTCCCTCTCCCAAAGGATTACCTCGGAAAGATAAGAGCCATTATAATGAATTTTATATGGAACTACAAAAAACATAGAATCTCTCTCCAAGTGTTAAAACAAGATAAAAACCAGGGCGGTCTGGCGGTCCCAGACATAGAAAGTTACTACCATGCCACAGCACTATTGAGAATTGCAGAATGGGGTAAAACAGGTAACACTAAAAGATGGGTTAGTATGGAAGAAGCACTGAGTGAAGTCAAGTTGGGAAAGATTGTGTGGAATCCCCCGAAATCTCGGCCATTGGGCGAGAAAACACATATAATCACAATCACTACTTTGAAAATTTGGGATAAGATTTATAAAATATTTAATAAGTCATATAATTCTCCACTAATAGCACTTAAAAATAATCCGATTTTCCCGCCAGGGATAAAGGAAATAGGGGGTGAATGGATCAGAAATGACAGCACTAGTTTGGGGGAAGTTATTTCCAAAAGGAAAGTTATGGCACTGCACGAGTTACAGGGAAATAAGGCGCTCTCCATGGACGGTTGGCGGTATCGTCAGCTATCTCACTTTGTGGGTTCTCTCCCGAGCCCTTTAAGGGAGGCAAAGGACCTAACAAAATTTGAGAAAATATTTACGGCAGAATGTTCTAAAAAAAGAATTTCCAGAATCTATAAATTATTATTAGAAAAAGATAGAGCTGAGATACCGCCATACCTTATCAAATGGGAGAGCGATCTAGGAGCACAATTAGAAGTAGGCACAAGTAAGAGAATTTTAAAATTAGCACACGGATCGGCCGTAGACGCGAAAACGGCCGAAACAAATTTTAAGTGATAGGGTCAGCAATTTCCAGGTGGACATTTCTGCAAACTGCTGGAGGGGGTGCGATCAAAGGGGTACAATGGGTCACCTATGGTGGAAGTGTCATAAAATTAAAAAATTCTGGGAGACTATTTTAAAACTGATAAAAGAAATTACGACGATCGAGGTTAAAAACGACCCTTGGGTGGTTTTGATGCACGCGACACCGATGGAAACTAGGCAATATAAAGACTCATTGATCCCTCATCTGCTAAATGCGGCTAAAAAGGTAATCCCAAAGAGGTGGAGGGACAGAGAAAGCCCCCCCCTATGGGAATGGGTAGACGCGGTCGAATTGACATATACGATGGAATGTGTTCTAAACATTAGGGAAGCGGACAGAGAGGCCACGAGGGCCAGATGGGAGAGCTGGAGAAAATTTAAGAGGTCGTGGAGCATCAGGGAGGCCCTCCGAGCTCAGCCTTGACGACAGACGATCCTCGGGGGAAAAAAAAAAAAAAAAAAGCGCGAGGTTGACCCAGCCGTGGTAAACCTTATCTATGTCAGATTTGAAAAAAAAAAAAGATCTGTTTGTGGGTGTAGTTCTGTAAACCTTATCTATGTCAGATTTGAAAAAAAAAAAAAAAATCAGTCAATCCACAAATGATGCTAAGACAATAAGAGGGGATGGAGAGGCGGGCACAGCTGACACTCCCCCACGAATGTTTTGTCTGAAGTGGAAAAAAAGAAAAAAAAAAAAAAAATTCCTGCAGGCCTACCAAACACACAGGAAGAAGAGAAGGAGGAGGATTGTGTCAGCATGGATGTAGAGGATAACAATCAGCAGCAGTCTTCAAGGGATGGTTTTCAGTCCCCAGAAACCCAAGGAGTCGTACGTGGCCTGGAGGAGTTAGTTACGGATCATGTGATCCTTAGTGACCCAGAGAACTCAGAATCGAATGCCTCTGCAAACTTACGTTGCATGGCCTCCCTGATTCTGAAAAGCCTGCGAAAGGACCCTATGATTTGTGGTATCAAGGAGAGGGATCATTACTGGCTGCAAACCCTTCTTGATCCGCGTTACAAGGGTAAGGTTGCAAAACTCATCCTGTCTTCACAGAGGATGAAACATTTTCAGGGGGCCTTGAAGAAAAGGTTTGTGCAATGCATTTCCAGACCCTGGGAGGTTACAATTTCCTGGTGCTGGACAACATATTGCTGAGGCTTTGTTCATTCAGAGGAAGAGCGGTGGAGAAGGTGGCCGGCTGACCGATGCCTTTAAAAAAAAATTCAGTCCTCAGCCCCAAGGTCTGATCGGTTCAAGCAACCATCACATTTCCAACAGAGCATCCACTGGGTTATTGGGTCTTGAGGATGGACCACTGGCCAGAACTTGCTCAATATGCAATTGAGATACTGACCTGTCCTGCATCCACGTGCTTTCTGAACGCACATTGTGCTGCTGGAGGGTTTGTAACGGATCAAACGTAGATAGGCCCACATTCATGAAAATTAATCAGTCTTGGATCAGTAGTTATCAAGCACCTGATGTAACTGAATTTTCTATGGATGTGGGATCCTTTGAAGACTGCCTATGCTGATTATCCTATTCCTCCTCAATCTTGATGATGCTAGCTACCAACAATATTTTTGGTTTAAGGCACCACCACCCAAGGCCCAATTTTTCTGGCCCTGTTTAACAGGCATGCAGATGGGCATTGTTGACCCTCTTTTCCACTTACAGTAGCTGCTGCATTTCTCACCCTAGGCTTATACTTGAGTCAATACGTTTTTTCTATTTTTTTGTGGTAAAATTAGGTGCCTCGGGTTATATTCGGGTCGGCTTATGCACGAGTATATACGGTAATATTTCAACGCAGGGCCCATTCCTGCACCCAACAAGAGTATCTGTGAGGGCTTACAGTGTTGTGGCACCACCACCAAAGGCCCAATTTTTTTTTGCCCCTGTTTAACAGGGGCATGTAATTACAATTCTTGATATAACATTTTACAGCAGGGCCTGTTCCTGCGCCCACCAAGAGTAACTGAGGGGTTACAGTGTTCTGGTACCACCAACACCTAAGGCCCAATTTTCTGCAGTGTATATAGGGCAGGCCATATAGTATATATACTGCTGTTCAGAGTATATAGGGCCTGGGGGACCCCCACGCAATTTTTTAAAAAAAAAAAATTCTCCTTCATATCCATACCAGACCCAAAGGGCCTGATAATGGACTGGGGGGAACCCATGCTGTCTTTTTTTAATGATTTTAATCTATATTGCTGGGACCCGACAATACATTACAGCCACAAGTATTTTTTAAATGACAATTTTTTCCTTTAGAAATGTAATTTTGCTGTGGTATTGTTCTAAACATAGGAAAGATGCGCTACTTTACAGGCATACTAAGGACACCCCCCAGGCACGATATTTAAAAGAATATTTCATTTTTATTGTTTCACTTTAAGCATTATTTTAATCACTGTACGCGAAAAAAAAAAAAAAGGACATTTGAAACTTTTTTTTTTGTCCCCTAGGGCAGGACCCAGGTCCCCAAACACTTTTTATGACAATAACTTGCATATAAGCCTTTAAAATTAGCACTTTTGATTTTTCACGTTCAAACTATTTTTTTGCCTGTTCGCATGTTCTGCCGCAAACCAAACCGGGGGGGGGGGGGGGGGGGGGGTGTCCAGCTCATCCCTAGTCAGTACATCAGGTGTGATCAGTTTTCAATGATTGGCACCATAGCTTGTAGACACTATAACTTTCACAAAGACCAAATAAATAATAATACACTGATTTGGGTTATTTTTTTACCAAAGATATGTAGCAGTATAAATTTTGGCAAAATTTATGAAGAAAAATTACTAATTTGCAAAATTTTATAACAAACATTCATATTTTTTTTTTTTTTTACAAACTTTTTTCATTTATAGTGCAAAAAATAAACCCAGAGGCGATTAAGTACCACCAAAAGAAAGCTCTAATTGTGTAAAAAAAAAAAAAAAAAGGACAAATTTTCTAAGAGTACATTGTTGCATGACTGAGTAATTGTCATTCAAAATGCGAGAGCACTGAAAGTTGAAAATTGGTCTGGTTAGGAAGGGGGTATAAGTGCCCGGTGGGTAAGTGGTTAAGCCACTGCCGGCTGATTCTGGGTCACAGCGGAGCACAAGTAAGTAAGTTCACTCCTGTGATCCACAAGGGAAGTAAAAAAAACAAAAACATCTTTGGCCATACTTCTCTATTAAAGCCCCAAGTGGGCCGATTCCAGTCCTAATTCTATAAAAATCTGTATCAGACTAACAATTTTGTAATACAATACTACTCAATACTGATAATTCCATACCTAATCATTACAAAATGGCGGATAGATACTTTGAGGCTTTATGTCTCCTATGAGGACCTTTGCTTAATATTGTGTTTTTGAATTTTAACTACCAGCCGATCGTTCACAGTAAATACATTGCAAGGGGGCAATGCAATTTCAGGTATAATCACATACATGTAAGTGACCAGCCTTCTTCTGGGTTTGGGTCTTGCCAATGTGCATCCTCTGCTGACCTGTGCTGTGATTGGACACAGCACAAATGTAGCAACAGATTTCAGCCAATGATTTTGGCGGTGTCCAATCACACAGTGAGTTCTGTGTTTACAAAAACTATGTGTACAGTACTGTGAACAGCGATCTGGCTGTTTCTTCTCCCTGCAAAGTGGGGAGGAAAAAAAACAGCCAGATAGTAAAGTAAAAGCAGCATACATTACACACTGTGTTAGGCACACATTTAACCCCTTGATTGCCCCTAGATGTTAACCTCTTCCCAGTACAGTATAATCACTGTATTAGTGTCACTAGTGATGCCAGTGTCATTAATGATCCTCACAGATGTGTCTGTTAGCACCAGATTTCCCGCCACCCTATCACAGTCACACTACAAGTCGCTGATCACCACCATTACCAGTGTAGTGTTATAGCTGTATAAATTCCAGGCTATATACCATAGTTTGTAGACACTATAACTTTCACACCACACTATTTTTTATTTTATAAATAATTTTTATTAAAAGTTTTGTCATTTTACATACACAAACAAAAACAGACAGAAACATGAAATGTTATCAAAACGGGGCAACTACTCAAACAGTGCATCTGTCTTTGCAAAGAAAAAAAAAATTGTACTCATACAAGTTCAAGAGAATAAATAAATAAGTACCATGAAACCAAAGCTTGGAGAAAGAATATTGCTACTGGTTTTGGAAGCAATCATAGAGAAAACTTGAATGGCAGATAAATTGAGGCAACTGTGGACTTTCATGGTACAGTAAGGACTTACATAGACTCTTAATAAAAAATATAACAGTTTATTTAGAAAAATACAAAAAAAACGAGAATTGTTAAAGACACCTCAGGACGAGGTATAAACAATACATATACTACATGAATAAATCTCTATAAAAGAACTAGACAATGAAACGGGTATTCATTCATCCACATAGTGAGGAAAAGCGAAAAGACGATCAGGGCTGGTTCGAACTCAACATGTTTCGCAGTATAACCGCTTCTTCAGAAGTATATTTCACCAGGGATTTATATGTAGTAGTCACAACAGAAGATCGAACGGTTCAGAGGACCTCAAAGTGCCCCCAAAAAATAAAAAAAAGGGGGGGGGACACTGCCCGGGTGAGTGTGGGAGCCAGAACAAAACAATGGATAGATAGGAAAAATATGTGTGCACTAAAATAATTTAAAGTAAGAAATTCAGAAGCGTGGCGGCATAATGGAGGACAGCTGATCTCCAGAGAGTCACAAAAAGGGGTACCAGCGTAGCAAACACAGCAGGTCTGAATGTGCTGTATGGGGTGAAAGAGATGTGGCTAAGAACTAGACATGTGCAATTCGTTTCGTTTTTTTTTTTGTTATTTTCGTTCGTTCGTTTTCGTTTTCGTACGAATGAACGAATCGTACGAATCCGAATAATGAATCGTTCAAATTGTACGAATCAGAAAAACAACGAAAATCCGAAAAAAACGAATTAGAAACAACGAATGTACTAATAAAAAAAATCCGAAAAACGAAAACGAATGAAAAAATTCGTACATTCGTAACTTTTTTTTTTTGTTGAATTGGTAATTTTCCATGTCCCTTACAATGGTGCTGCTAAACGTGCTTCGAATGGATTGAACAAAAAAATTCGTACATTCGTACTTTTTTTTTCGATTCATAACTTTTTTTTTCGATTCGTAACTTTTTTTTTTTTTTTTTCGATTTGTAATTTCCGTATCTCTATTGAACAAAAAAAAAATTCGTACATTCGTAACTTTTTTTTCGATTCGTAACTTTTTTTTTCGATTCCTTATTTATTTATTTATTTTTTTTTTCGATTTGCAATTTCCGTATCTCTATTGAACAAAAAAATTCGTACATTCGTAACTTTTTTTCGATTCGTAACTTTTTTTTTCGATTCGTAACTTTTTTTTTCGATTCGTAAATTATTAAAATGTAATAATAGCATACACATTACATAAAATTATGAATTATGCTCCGATTACGAATATTACGAATGTACGAATAAATACGAATGCGTCCGAAAATTAAACTAACGAACAAACGAATCAACGAAAAAATAACTCTTACGAATGTACGAATCGTTACGAATACGAACACAGACGAATTACGAATGTACGAATACGAACACTGACGACTTACAATGTACGAATCGTTACGAATACGAACACCGACGACTTACGAATGTACGAATACGAACACCGACGACTTACGTATGTACGAATCGTTACGAATCCAAACACCGACGACTTACGAATCGTTACGAATCAACAGAAACGAAAAAAAACAAATTTTTCGGAAACGAAAAAAACGAAACGAAAATAAACAAATTTTTTTGTTGTGCACATGTCTACTAAGAACAACGCCAAACTCTCAGGCGGTAGCCCAATAGAATAGTGTATTCAAACACCTCCAAACACTCTGTCAATTGGGTCATTTGGACTGACCATAAATGGGCGATAGAAACCAGGCAAAGGAATCAGGCTAACAGCTTAAGATAATATCAACCGTGAAATCAGCAGGATCACGTCCTTCCAGCCACCACTAAAAAAAAAATGAATAAAAAAAGATCAATAGAGAATACATAGATACTTTCTTACTACTAACAGTGAAGTATATGGTAAGGTATAATGAATATATTCCCAAAAAAGGAAATAAGAAAACACTAAACAATTGGAGGTTTAAAACCAACCTACTGCAATTAGCAGATTATGAGCATATTGAATCACAATACCAAAGGTCCGTGTGTGCCCACACTTTATTGTTCTAAAGGTAGCGCACTCCCAACAAATTATTTAGCACTATTTAAAAACGCAAACCAATTCAGATACATTTTTTTAGCATCTGGAACGCATCAGGACTGCATTTCTATGGTGTGAACTGGCCCTTATAACAGAAAGTAGACAATATATTTTCATGTTCCAACATGACTGCGCACCAGTGCACAAAGCAAGGTCCATAAAGACATGGATGAGTGAGTTTGGGGTGAGGGAACTTGACTGGCCTGCACAGAGCCCCGAACTCAACTCGATAGAACACCTTTGGGATGACTTAGAGCGGAGACTGCAAGCCAGGCCTTCTCATCCAACATCAGTGCCTGACCCCACAAATGCTCTTCTGGAAGAACAGTCAAACATTCCCAAACCTTGTGCACAGCCTTCCCAGAAGAGTTGAAGCTGGTATAGCTGCAAAGGGCGGGGCCAACTCAATACTGAACCCTACGGACTAAGACTGGGAGGCCATTAAAGTTCATGCGTGGAAAGACAGGTGTCCCAATACTTTTGGTAATATAGTGTATATACAAACCCCACACCTCATTGTCATTATAGCATTTACCACGTTTTCTGTTGATACAGGGTGGGGGAGGAGCAGTGACACAGAAAGCTGCTGGCTATGAATAGTGGTAAGACCCAAATTCCTGTATCCAGTCATTCTCTAGTAGAGGATATGAATGGCGGGCTGCATTACATTTCATAGTGCTGTCACTAATACAGGAGCTTCCTGATCTCATCAATGTGGTGAACTTTTCATTGTCCAACCAGGGGAAAGGGGCAATCAGACTGTACTGCTCAATTACAATGGAGAAAAGGGAGGCCAACCCAATACTGAACCTTACGGACTAAGACTGGGAGGCCATTAAAGTTCATGCGTGTAAAGACAGGTGTCCCAATACTTTTGGTAATATAGTGTATATACAAACCCCACACCTCATTGTCATTATAGCATTTACCACGTTTTCTGTTGATACAGGGTGGGGGAGGAGCAGTGACACAGAAAGCTGCTGGCTATGAATAGTGGTAAGACCCAAATTCCTGTATCCAGTCATTCTCTAGTAGAGGATATGAATGGCGGGCTGCATTGCATTTCATAGTGCTGTCACTAATACAGGAGCTTCCTGATCTCATCAATGTGGTGAACTTTTCATTGTCCAACCAGGGGAAAGGGGCAATCAGACTGTACTGCTCAATTACAATGGCGAAAAGGGAGGTCACTGACCTGACTATGTGACCGGTCAGGGGTGCTGGATCATGGGAGTAGATGAGCAGAATTGTCTTTTGTAACAAATATGTATTTGCAACTACATGACAGTGTTAAGTGCAAAAAAAAAAAAAGAAAGGACTTTCAATCATCCCCGATCTTCATTTTATGCACTCTCTTCTGTCATGTACCTGGATCTGCATGGTTGTTGTCTACCGGTCCATATTCTACGATGGGCACACGTTCATTCTGTATAGCACTGCGTAAACTGTTGGCGCTTTATAAATCCTGTATAATATAATGGGCGCATATTATACAGTATTTATATAGCGCCAAATTGTGCAGTGCTTTACAACATGAGGGCAGACAGTACCGTTAAAATGCAATTCAATACAGGAGGAATCAGAGGGACTTGCTTGTTAGAGCTTACAATCTAGGAGGGAGGTTCAAGTGATACAAAAAAAAAAAAAAGGTAATAACTGTGGGGGAGGGGCTGATGGAGAAAATAAAAGTACAGTTGGTGGAGGCAGGACAGGTTTCTCTGAAGAGGAGGGTTTTCAGGGATCGTCTAAAAGAAAACCGAGTAGGAGATAATTAGATAATTGGAAAGATTGGGGTAAGGAGTGCCAGAGGATGGGAGAGGCTCGGGAGAAGTCCTGTAGACAAGCATGGGAGGAGGTGACGAGGGAGCTAGAGAGCAGGAGGTCTTGGGAGGAATGAAGAGAGCAATTAGGTTGGTATTTTGAGACCAGGTCAGTGACGTAGCTGGGGGTAAAGTTGTGGATGTCTTTGTAAGTAGTTTCCAGTACTTTGAATTTAATTTGTTGGCTGAGTGGCAGCCAATGGAGGGATTGGCAGAGAGGGGTAGCAGACACGGAGCGGTTGGTAAGGTGGATGAGCCTGGCAGCAGCATTCATGACACAGCCCCCCTCTCTCCATGTCATTTTGGAGGTACAGTTTCTGAGATCTTCTCGGTCTTCCAGTAACAGCTCTGAAAATATAAAACCCGGGATGACAGGTCAGATAATAATACAGAATATCCCCACAGATCACACAGGTTTTATAGCAGTGACACCTCGTCCTTTTACTTACTGTCTCTGGTCTACCGGGGGGTTTACTGCATCACCCCCCCCCCCCAAGACATTGTGATGGCCCTCACCATTCCTGATCACCTTCATACACTCCATTATTAGACTTTACTTTCTAAACAGTATTCAGCCTTTACCCATACATTCATTGTACCTAGGAGGAGCTTCTTCGTGTATAAACAGGGATGTTTTCCTGACCCCACACATAGTAGATGACCCCCAGATGGAGGGTGTAAGGGGGGCTGAGTGACCCAACAGACAACCACGGGACACCAATATAGGAAGAAATAATAGACAGGAAATGTTCTGTACAAATGACTCCTAACATGTGTAGCGCCCTCTACTTAGGTAGGTGCTAGAATATGATTTTTGTACTGTAGAGTAGGTAAATGTAGGCAGGCCTGGCTGCCAGCCAGGCCTGTTTGTTTTGGTTTGTGAGGGCTGGGGGTGGCTCAGAGCAGCAGCTGGTGACTCACAGGCAGCGTCATTGAGACCTCCCTCTTTCTTCTAAATCTAGAGGATTCTAGAAAGAGAGGTGGAGCTGCCTGGGGTGTTCTAAGGAGCCCTGACCAATCCTCAACCTGGATTGGCTGTCAGGCAGGCATCCTTAAATACCTAGAGTCAGCCCAACTGGGGAGGAGTCGTTGGAGATGTTCAGAGTTTGAATATGGAGCGATAGGCTGTCTGGGAGCTCCCCAGTCTGGGGGGTGGGTGTGACCTTAGGCCCAGGGGTCGGCTGCAGGATGGAGCTTTTTAATAAAGTGCGAAGGTTCTGGACAGGAGGCACAGGAGGAGCAAAAAGGACAGCAGGAGCTAGCATTGCCAGGCATGTGTTCAGAGAGAGGAACAACTGGTCTCAGCCAGGAGGGCTGTTGAGTGACAAGCACAGTCAGGAGGACTGGGAAGGCACGCCTGAGAAGACTGGGTGCATGCAGTCTGGGATGGCTGCAGAGCCAGTAGTGTGGACTGTGTTGTCATGGGCAGTGGAGTTGGGCAGCTGCAGCCATGAGGGCTGGCAGGGCCTGAAGCGGGCTGACTGGGAGCAGTAGTTCATCTGTAGGACAGCTAGCACTAAAGACTTTCTATTTCTTGCTACGCCATAGAGGCCCATGGTCCCTGCCTGCAAAGGGCAATTGCTAAGGCCTGGCTGAGCCAGTGTCAGGCCTAGCTTTAAATGTGCTAGCTGCTCCTGGGAGTTAAGAGATGTACAGGAGGAAGGAAGAGGAATAGTCTGCAAGCAAGGAAAGTGCTGCAGGGGACTGAAGTAGTAACATGTACAGGGAGTGTATTTAGTTTGTCCCAATTGATTGTAGAACAATTCTCTGGGCATCCCATATTTCCCTTACCCCATCCAAGTTAAATTATCTATGAGGTTATGTTATATTCTCTCTCTTAACTGGCTATTTATGTTGTATACCAGTAGAATATCCAAATAACACTGTATTACTGTTTCTAATGTACATTACTGTATATTCAAAAGATATTGTCCTCATTGCTTTGTAATCATTTCTTGAATCTTCCAAATAAAACTTTTGTAAACAAAAAAAAAAAAAAAATTCCCTCAATAAAACAAAACAAAAACAAGAACATGGAGTGTCCATTGCCTTGGAGTGACTGAGGATTGGCTGCCGGGCTGGGCAGAGTGACAGGTGGGCCACATCACTTAGCAGCCCCTACGGGGGGTACCACTACCCATGTTATCAGATCTTTATCATAGTACCCCAATAAAGACAGTTTTATTGAAGACACAATATTTGAATTGCTATATCTTTAGGCTGCTTTCACACTGGGGCGGTTTTCAGGCGGTACAGCGCTAAAAATAGCGCCTGTACACCGCCTGAAAAAACCGGCCCCATTCACTCCAGTGTGAAAGCCGGCGGGCTTTCACACTGGAGCGGTGCGCTAGCAGGACCGCAAAAAAAGTCCTGCTAGCAGCATCTTTGGAGCGGTGAAGTAGCGGTGTATTTACCGCTCCTATACCGTTCCTTCCCATTGAAATCAATGGGAAACCGCGGGGATACCGCCCGCAAACCACCGCTGCAGCGGCGCTTTGCAGAGGTTTTTAACCCTTTTGCGGCCGCTAGCGGGGGTTAAAACCACCCCGCTAGCGGCCGCATACCGCGGGTAAAACGATGGTAAAGCAGCGCTAAATATAGCGCTGCTTTACCGTCGCCGCCCCGCACCGCCCCAGTGTGAAAGCAGCCTTAGTGAAGAAATGGCTGAGCAAGAATGTTATTCATGGGAACCACCAGTGTTGCAAAGAACACTACTTACCGTGTTTCCTGAAAACAAGACCGGATCTCATATTCATTTCTGCTACAAAAAACACACTAGGGCTTATTTTTGGGGGATATCTTATCTATTTATTGTCCCCTGTCTTCGCTCCCCCTCTAATCATTATGACATCTTTAATCCCAGAAATATGTAATCCGTTTTGTAAAAATATTATATAAAATGTCCAGTGAGTTTCCCTTTGTAACTTTATTATACCTTATTTACAGCACCGCTGGGTGCGGACGTGATCCGTCAGAGCTCTTCAGCCCCGCGCCGAGCACTACAGAGGGAGGGGCCAAGATGTCTGCTGATGGGAGGAGAGAAGAAGAAGATCTCCAGCGGGTCACATGAGTAGATCTCCAGCGTATCAAAACAGTTGAGTAAATACATAGATCAA
The DNA here is from genome assembly GCA_028564925.1 of Lithobates sylvaticus. Lineage (NCBI taxonomy): Eukaryota > Metazoa > Chordata > Amphibia > Anura > Ranidae > Lithobates > Lithobates sylvaticus. The sequence goes on along the minus strand of CM053027.1, from coordinate 13,720,070 downwards.
TATGTAAAAGGTTTTGTTAGTCCTGAACTTAATCCCATTGAAATACTGTGCTGTGATTCACAGCAAGCTGTCCAAAATGCAAACGCATCAACTAAAATAGCTTTGTAAACAGGGATGAGAAAAACGCCTCCTATACTCTGAATGTGCAAATAGCATTTACCGTATATACTCGAGTATAAGCCGACCCGAATATAAGCCGAGGCACCTAATTTTACCACAAAAAAACTGGGAAAACTTATTGACTCAAGTATAAGCATAGGGTGAGAAATGCGCAGCTACTGTAAGTGGAAAAGATGTCAACAATGCCCATTTGCAGCCTCACTGTGCCCATTTGCAGCCATAGGTGCCCCCTAGCTGCAGCCATTTGGGGTTTCTGGACCCAAAGGGTTCACGAAATGACATTGCTGCAGATGGACACAGTTGACCGATTTGGGGCCCTGCATCTCGGGGCCACTTAGTGCTAGGAACCCCAAATTTGGTGTGCAAACCCAGTGGAACTAGCACTACAACATATACAACTGGGGTTCCTAGCACTAAGTGGACTCCGATATATAGGGCCCCAAAGTCTGTTTGGAAAATGTCAAGCACTTTTCTGCAGCAGAGAATGACATTTTCTGAACCGATTTTGGGGCCCCGTATCTCGGGCCGTATCTCGGGCCACTCTAGGAACCCCATCTTTGGATATGTTGTAGTGCTAGTTTCACTGGGTTTGCACACCAAATTTGGGGTTCCTGGCACCAAGTGGTCCCGAGATACGGGGCCCCAAATTCGGTTTGGAAAATGTAATTTTCTGCTGCAGAAAAATGCTTGACTCCAGTATAAGCCGAGGGGGAGCATTTTCAGCACAAAAAAATGTGCTGAAAAACTCGGCTTATACTCGAGTATATACGGTAGTTATCACCAGTAATGGAAGTTCTATTAAATAGCAAAATATAAGGGTTCACATACTTTTCCCCATCAGTTAGCTTGATTGGTTAAAACATTTGCTCACAAAAGATATGGCGTATCAATATATCAGATGTAAAATGGTATGTGTTCATAACGTATGACTGTCTACTTAGTAAGATGGCTTAGATGAAGAGTAAAAAAATGCTCCAACTCCTGGCTGCACTCCTTGGATGACAATATCCTCATGAAAACCAGTCATGAGTGCCTAAAGGCTACCAGGATTCATCTCACTCCCAAAGAACATTCAAGCCATAAAAAGGGTTGCATCACCACAAATTGCTTTTTTCAACAAGCTTTATTCTCTTCAAAGCAACAGCATCCCACTGGACAAAGACTCCTCACCAACATGTTGAATAAGGCTTGCAAAAAAGTGAGGCCCTTTTTTAGATATTTGGTTAAAGCGGAGCTCCACCCTAAAGTGGAACTTCCGCTCATCGGAACCCTCCCTCCGGTGCCACAATTGGCACCTTTCAGGGAGAGGGGGGTGCAGATACCTGTATAATACAGATATCTGCACCCACTTCTGGGAATAGCTAGCCGCAGATGCCCCGACCCCCACGTTGTGTTCTGGGAAACACACAGTTCCCAGGACACAACGGGGACCAGTGAAGACGCACAGCGAGAGTCACGCATGGGAAGGATGGAACGGGAGAGTGAAGCCGCAACGCTTCACTTCCTGATTCCCTAACAGAGGATGGCGGCAGGAGCAGCCGAGAGACGAGCGATTGCTTGTCATCTGCTGCCAACATCGCTGGACCCTGGAACAGGTAAGTGTCCATTTATTAAAAGTCAGCAGCTGCAGTATTTGTAGCTGCTGACTTAATATTTTTTTTTTTAAGGTGCAGTTCCTCTTTAAGACCACATTACATTTTAGGAGACCTGTTATGGCTCACCGATTGCTGTAGACTTGCCCCGGTCATGGAAAAGCCCTACATGTAATGGAGACCCAATATGTGCCCATGTACCCTGCAGGACTACTCCAGATGTCCTAACTTCAGGCACAGATAGAAGGATGGATAGAGGAGGGACAGACCCACCAGAGACAGAAGGATGGACAGAGGAAGGACAGACCCACCAGAGACAGAAGGATGGACAGAGGAAGGAGAGACCCACCAGAGACAGAAGGATGGACAGAGGAAGGAGAGACCCACCAGAGACAGAAGGATGGATAAAGGAGGGCTAGACCCACCAGAGACAGAAGGATGGACAGAGGAAGGACAGACCCACCAGAGACAGAAGGATGGACAGAGGAAGGACAGACCCATCAGAGACAGAAGGATGGACAGATGAAGGAGAGACCCACCAGAGACAGAAGGATGGAAAGAGGAAGGACAGACTCACCAGAGACAGAAGGATGGATATAGGAAGGAGAGACCCACCAGATACAGAAGGATGGACAGAGGAGGGACAGACCCACCAGAGACAGAAGGATGGACATAGGAAGGAGAGACCCACCAGATACAGAAGGATGGACAGAGGAGGGACAGACCCACCAGAGACAGAAGGATGGACAAAGGAAGGACAGAGGAAGGACAGACTCACCAGAGACAGAAGGATGGACATAGGAAGGAGAGACCCACCAGAGACAGAAGGATGGACAGATGAAGGAGAGACCCACCAGAGACAGAAGGATGGACAGAGGAAGGACAGACTCACCAGAGACAGAAGGATGGACATAGGAAGGAGAGACCCACCAGATACAGAAGGATGGACAGAGGAGGGACAGACCCACCAGAGACAGAAGGATGAACAAAGGAAGGAGAGACCCACCAGATACAGAAGGATGGACAGAGGAGGGACAGACCCAGTGAAGACGCACAGCGAGAGTCACGCATGGGCAGGAGGGAACCGGAGAGTGAAGCCGCAACGCTTCACTTCCTGATTCCCTAACAGAGGATGGCGGCAGGAGCAGCCGAGAGAAGAGCAATTGCTTTTCATCTGCTGCCGACATCGCTGGACCCTGGAACAGGTAAGTGTCCATTTATTAAAAGTCAGCAGCTGCAGTATTTGTAGCTGCTGACTTAATATTTTTTTTTTTTAAGGTGCAGTTCCTCTTTAAGACCACATTACATTTTAGGAGACCTGTTATGGCTCACCGATTGCTGTAGACTTGCCCCGGTCATGGAAAAGCCCTACATGTAATGGAGACCCAATATGTGCCCATGTACCCTGCAGGACTACTCCAGATGTCCTAACTTCAGGCACAGATAGAAGGATGGATAGAGGAGGGACAGACCCACCAGAGACAGAAGGATGGACAGAGGAAGGACAGACCCACCAGAGACAGAAGGATGGACAGAGGAAGGAGAGACCCACCAGAGACAGAAGGATGGATAAAGGAGGGACAGACCCACCAGAGACAGAAGGATGGACAGAGGAAGGACAGACCCACCAGAGACAGAAGGATGGACAGAGGAAGGAGAGACCCACCAGAGACAGAAGGATGGACAGAGGAAGGAGAGACCCACCAGAGACAGAAGGATGGACAGAGGAGGGACAGACCCACCAGAGACAGAAGGATGGACAAAGGAAGGACAGACCCACCAGAGACAGAAGGAGGGACAGAGGAAGGAGAGACCCACCAGAGACTGAAGGATGGACAGAGGAAGGAGAGACCCACCAGAGACAGAAGGATGGACAGAGGAAGGAGAGACCCACCAGAGACAGAAGGATGGACAGAGGAAGGAGAGACCCACCAGAGACAGAAGGATGGACAGAGGAAGGAGAGACCCACCAGAGACAGAAGGATGGACAGAGGAGGGACAGACTCACCAGAGACAGAAGGTTGGACAGAGGAAGGACAGACCCACCAGAGACAGAAGGATGGACAGAGGATAGACAGACCCAAAGGCAGAAGGATGGACAGTGAAGGGACAGACCCACCAGACACAGAAGGTTCACCACTGGCATTTGACCTCCCAGTGATACCAGGACATTTTATTTACTCCTACCAGGGCCGGATTAACATAGGGGCTAGTGGAGCTGCAGCTCCAGGCCCCTTTCTCAAGATAGGCCCATTTGCACAAAAAAAAAAAAAAAAAAATAAATAAAAAACACTTTGAGGGTTGTAGCTCGGCAATCAGACCCCACAGGGGTGGGAAGCTAAAGACCTACCCCAGCACTGGTTAAAATATGGGGCTGCTATCATCTATGGTTCTGGAGATACAGGGTTGCTTGCGCAGCCTGTCAGAAGCTCCATACAGAGCAGCCAGTTTAAATACAAGCTGGAACACTCTGCAGCAGACTGAGAGGATGAGATCACAGGGCTTATAATAATTATTTGTATATTACTTATGATAATTAACCCCTCACCACCCAGGCCAATTCTGACACTTCTCTCCTACATGTAAAAATCATAATTTTAATCATAAATCATAATAACCAAAGTGGTCTTTGCAACTTTTTATATTACACGATATTTGCGCAGCAATTTTTCAAAAGTTTTTTTTGGAAAGAAACTGTTTCAGTCATAAAAAAAAAAAACTAAAGTTAGCACGATTTTTTTTGTGTACCAAGCGATGCTTTAAATTTTTTATACAGGTTACATGTTTAGAGAGGAGGTCTAGTGCTAGAAATATTGCTCTCGCTCTAACGACCGCGGCATATGTAACCTGTGTGTATCTGGCTCTGATACTAACCAGTGCCTACCCAGCCACTGACTAGTATCTCTCCCCAGCCTGTCCCCACACACCCTCTCACCTGCTGACCTGTGAATGGGGGAATCACTCCCACAGTGTTATTGTGTTCTGCCAGTGAATACAATGATTAGTGTTGCTAACTATAGCTGGCAGCACTGATTGTTTTAGGGAAAACCTGACAGGCTGGTTGTACTCATGTCGGTTAATAGGTTGACTTGTGTAAAACCAGCTTGCCCATACATAGATCGACGTTGGCTGGTCTCTGCTTAATTGGTGTAATTTCAATCCATGTATGGCCCGCTTAACCACTACGCAGTCCCTAAACATCCTTCCAAAAACCTTAAAATTTTTCCTTCCCAGATTACTTCATCCTCCTCTCCTACACATAGTGCCCACTGTCATACTCTCCACACTTCTCTCCTGTACATAGTGCTCTCTGTCATACACTACACACTCTTCTCCTGTACTTAGTGCCCACTGTCATACCCTCCACACTCCTCTCCTGTACATACTGCTCACTGTCATATCCTCCACACTCCTCCCCTATACATAGTGCCCACCGTCATACCCTCCACAATCCTCTCCTGTACATGCTGCTCACTGTCATACCCTCCACACTCCTCTCCTATACATAGTGCCCACTGTCATACCCCCAACACTTCTCTCCTATACATAGTGCCCACCGTCATACCCTCCACACTCCTCTTCTGTAATTACTGCCTACTGTCCTACTCTCCACACTTCTCTCCTGTACATAGTGCCCACTGTCATACCCTCCACACTCCTCTCCTTTATATATTGCTCACTGTCATACCCTCCACACTCTTCTCTTATACATAGTGCCCACTTTCATACCCTCTACACTCCTCTGCTGTGCATACTGCCCACTGTCATACCCTTCACACTCCTCCTGTACATAGTGCCTTCTGCCATACCCTCCGCTTTCCTCTCCTGTACATACTGCCCACTGGCATACCCTCCACACTCCTCTGCTGTGCATACTGCCCACTGTCATACCCTTCACACTCCTCTGCTGTACATAGTGCCTTCTGCCATACCCTCTGCACTCCTCTCATGTACATAGTGCCCACTGTTAGACCCTCCACATTCCTCTCCCTCACCTGCACATACTTCCCACTTTTATACCATCCATACTCCTCCCCTATGCCTCTTACCCACACAAACAGTTCTTTAAAATTATACTGAATATCCTCAATGTTACCAGCTCTATAATGGGCACACTTTTGTTAGTTCAACTAAAGGAAATCTCAGTCCTCAGTATTTGTTCTGCCCCATTATTAGTACTTATTTAATTTTGTGATTACCACTGTGATGTATAGAGGAACATAGGGGATGTCAGCTACTCTAAATATAGCACTTGTAAAAAAAAAGTGTCCCTGAAAATATTTTTGAAATGTTGGCAACTATGCACTTAGGCACTGCCCAAGGGCCACATGGTCAGTAGGGGGCCCCATGAGAGGCTTCTGTGATATGAAAGTGGTAGTAAACCTTTCTAACATTACTACTTTTTAGAGGCCCTGAGGTAGGTTATGCCATAATGTACAAGTATGCACAGCATATTAGCACATTAGGGTACACTTAAATTGTCAGACTGAGCCCTCCAGTGCTGTGCTGTGATCAATCTGGCCCGGGCGCTTCCATCTTCACCCGGTCTTCCTTCCGGGTTCTGTGCCTTCGGTCACTTGCCTTGGCCGGGCTGCGTTGATGTCATTCCCACACATGCTCATGTGCATCCTTTTTCTCTCATCCCCCCTTTCTCTCTCATCCTCCCTCCCTCCCTTACCCCTCACACCTCTTTCATCCCCTTTCTCTCTCTCTCTCATCCTCCCTCTCTCTTTAATTTAATTTGTTATAACAAAAAATTGTTTGCATTTTTATTTATTGTTTATAAAAGGCCCCACCAAAATCCTCAGCACCAGGCCCACGATGTTCTTAATCTGGCCCTGACTCCTACTTAACATTTTTTGCCTCCATATAGTGTTATGGACAGTAAACTGGCCCTTTAAAGAGTTTAGAGACCCCTGCCAGATACAGGGCCGCTGATAGGGCAGTACAGCCAGCCCTCCAGTAGGGGGCCCAAGCTCTGTCACTTCAGAAGAGGGGCCCGGGAACCTGCAGGGCAGGAGAGCCAGCTGAACTGCCTTCTGACACCTGTGGATCACCTTGCAGCGCTGCCAGCTTTCTCCCTCCAGCAGCTCTGCAGGGATATCAGTTCTACATACTGGCAAAGTGTCCCGATTTGAAGCAGAGGGAGACAGCTGCAGAGTCTCTGCCTGTGCCTTTCTTGGGTCCTGAAACTAGGGTTGCAACCTTTTCTTCAAGCCAAACCCGAACATTTTAGCGGTATTCAGGGTGCGGGGTCCAGGAGTGCGTTACATACAGACTTCGGGGTCCAGGAGTGCGTTATGTACAGAGTGTGAGGTTCAGAAGTGCGTTACATTCAGGAGTGCGTTATGTACAGAGTGCGAGGTTCAGGAGTGCGTTACATTCAGGAGTGCATTATGTACAGAGTGCGTTATGTATATAGTGCGAAGTTCAGGAGTGCATTATGTACAGAGTGTGGGGTTCAGGCGTGCGTTATGTACAGAGTGTGGGGTTCAGGAGTGCGTTATGTACAGAGTGTGGGGTTCAGGCTTGCATTATGTACAGAGTGTGGGGTTCAGGAGTGCGTTATGTACAGAGTGTGGGGTTCAGGAGTGCGTTATGTACAGAGTGCGGGGTTCAGGAGTGCGTTACTTTCAGAGTGTGGGGTTCAGGCGTGCGTTATGTACAGAGTGCGGGGTTCAGGAGTGCGTTACTTTCAGAGTGTGGGGTTCAGGCGTGCATTATGTACAGAGTGCGGGGTTCAAGAGTGCGTTATGTACAGAGTGCGGGGTTCAGGCGTGCATTATGTACAGAGTGTGGGGTTCAGGCATGCGTTATGTACAGAGTGTGGGGTTCAGGCGTGCGTTATGTACAGAGTGTGGGGTTCAGGCCTGCGTTATGTACAGAGTGTGGGGTTCAGGAGTGCGTTATGTACAGAGTGTGGGGTTCAGGAGTGCGTTATGTTCAGGAGTGCAATATGCACAGAGTGCGTTACATTCAGGAGTGCATTATGTATAAAGTGCGAAGTTCAGGAGTTCATTATGTACAGAGTGCGGGGTTCAGGAGTGCGTTACTTTCAGAGTGTGGGGTTCAGGCGTGCGTTATGTACAGAGTGTGGGGTTCAGGCGTGCATTATGTACAGAGTGCGGGGTTCAGGCGTGCGTTATGTACAGAGTGTGGGGTTCAGGTGTGCATTATGTACAGAGTGTGGGGTTCAGGCGTGCATTATGTACAGAGTGTGGGGTTCAGGCGTGCGTTATGTACAGAGTGTGGGGTTCAGGCGTGCGTTATGTACAGAGTGTGGGGTTCAGGTGTGCGTTATGTACAGAGTGTGGGGTTCAGGTGTGCGTTATGTACAGAGTGTGGGGTTCAGGAGTGCGTTATGTTCAGGAGTGCAATATGTACAGAGTGCATTACATTCAGGAGTGCATTATGTATAAAGTGCGAAGTTCAGGAGTGCATTATGTACAGAGTGTGGGGTTCAGGCGTGCGTTATGTACAGAGTGTGGGGTTCAGGAGTGCGTTATGTACAGAGTGCGAGGTTCAGGAGTGCGTTACTTTCAGAGTGTGGGGTTCAGGCGTGCGTTATGTACAGAGTGTGGGGTTCAGGAGTGTAATATGTACAGAGTGCGTTACATTCAGGAGTGTATTATGTATAAAGTGCGAAGTTCAGGAGTGCGTTATGTACAGAGTGTGAGGTTCAGGAGTGCATTACATTCAGGAGTGCGTTATGTACAGAGTGGGGGGTTCAGGATTGCATTATGTACAGAGTGCGTTATGTATATAGTGCGAAGTTCAGGAGTACATTATGTACAGAGTGTGGGGTTCAGGCTTGAATTATGTACAGAGCGTGGGGTTCAGGAGTGCGTTATGTACAGAGTGTGGGGTTCAGGAGTGCGTTATGTACAGAGTGCGGGGTTCAGGAGTGCGTTATGTACAGAGTGCGGGGTTCAGGAGTGCGTTATGTACAGAGTGCGGGGGTTCAGGAGTGCGTTATGTACAGAGTGTGGGGTTCAGGCTTGCATTATGTACAGAGCGTGGGGTTCAGGCGTGCGTTATGTACAGAGTGTGGGGTTCAGGCCTGCGTTATGTACAGAGTGTGGGGTTCAGGCGTGCGTTATGTTCAGGAGTGCAATATGTACAGAGTGCGTTACATTCAGGAGTGCATTATGTATAAAGTGCGAAGTTCAGGAGTGCTTTATGTACAGAGTGAGGGGTTCAGGAGTGCGTTACTTTCAGAGTGTGGGGTTCAGGCGTGCGTTATGTACAGAGTGTGGGGTTCAGAGTGTGCGTTCAGGAGTTATGTACAGAGTGCGGGGTTCAGGCGTGCATTATGTACAGAGTGTGTGGGGTTCAGGCGTGCATTATGTACAGAGTGTGGGGTTCAGGCGTGCGTTATGTACAGAGTGTGGGGTTCAGGCGTGCAGTTACAGAGTACAGAGTGCATTATGTATAAAGTGTGTGGGGTTCAGGCGTGTGTCAGAGTGTGGGGTTCAAGCGTGCATTATGTACAGAGTGTGGGGTTCAGCGTGCATTATGTACAGTGTGGGGTGGGGTTCAGGTGTGCATTATGTACAGAGTGTGGGGTTCAGGAGTGCATTATGTACAGAGTATGTACAGAGTGTGGGGTTCAGGCGTGCGTTATGTACAGAGTGTGGGGTTCAGGCGTGTACGTTATGTACAGAGAGTGCGGGTTCAGGGTTTATGTACAGAGTGTGGGGGTTCAGGAGTGCGTTATTTACAGAGTGTGGGGTTCAGGATTATGCAGAGTGTATGTATCAGTCAAGTGTGCGATGTTCAGGAGTGCGTTATGTACAGAGTGCGTTACATTCAGGAGTGCATTATGTACAGAGTGCATTAAGTACAGAGTGCGGGGTTCAGGCGTGCGTTATGTACAGAGTGTGGGGTTCAGGAGTGCGTTATGTACAGAGTGCGAGGTTCAGGCGTGCGTTATGTACAGAGTGTGGGGTTCAGGAGTGTAATATGTACAGAGTGCGTTACATTCAGGAGTGCATTATGTATAAAGTGCGAAGTTCAGGAGTGCGTTATGTACAGAGTGCGAGGTTCAGGAGTGCGTTACATTCAGGAGTGCGTTATGTACAGAGTGCGGGGTTCAGGAGTGCATTATGTACAGAGTGCGTTATGTATATAGTGCGAAGTTCAGGAGTACATTATGTACAGAGTGTGGGGTTCAGGCTTGCATTATGTACAGAGGGTGGGGTTCAGGAGTGCGTTATGTACAGAGTGCGTTATGTATATAGTGCGAAGTTCAGGAGTACATTATGTACAGAGTGTGGGGTTCAGGCTTGCATTATGTACAGAGCGTGGGGTTCAGGAGTGCGTTATGTACAGAGTGTGGGGTTCAGGAGTGCGTTATGTACAGAGTGCGGGGTTCAGGAGTGCGTTATGTACAGAGTGCGGGGTTCAGGAGTGCGTTATGTACAGAGTGTGGGGTTCAGGAGTGCGTTATGTACAGAGTGCGGGGTTCAGGAGTGCATTATGTACAGAGTGCGTTATGTATATAGTGCGAAGTTCAGGAGTACATTATGTACAGAGTGTGGGGTTCAGGCTTGCATTATGTACAGAGCGTGGGGTTCAGGAGTGCGTTATGTACAGAGTGCGTTATGTATATAGTGCGAAGTTCAGGAGTACATTATGTACAGAGTGTGGGGTTCAGGCTTGCATTATGTACAGAGCGTGGGGTTCAGGAGTGCGTTATGTACAGAGTGTGGGGTTCAGGAGTGCGTTATGTACAGAGTGCGGGGTTCAGGAGTGCGTTATGTACAGAGTGCGGGGTTCAGGAGTGCGTTATGTACAGAGTGCGGGGTTCAGGAGTGCGTTATGTACAGAGTGTGGGGTTCAGGCGTGCGTTATGTACAGAGTGCGTTATGTACAGAGTGTGGGGTTCAGGCGTGCGTTATGTACAGAGTGTGGGGTTCAGGCGTGCCTTATGTACAGAGTGTGGGGTTCAGGCGTGCGTTATGTACAGAGTGTGGGGTTCAGGCGTGCGTTATGTACAGAGTGTGGGGTTCAGGCGTGCGTTATGTACAGAGTGTGGGGTTCAGGCGTGCGTTATGTACAGAGTGTGGGGTTCAGGCGTGCGTTATGTACAGAGTGTGGGGTTCAGGCGTGCGTTATGTACAGAGTGTGGGGTTCAGGCGTGCGTTATGTACAGAGTGTGGGGTTCAGGCGTGCGTTATGTACAGAGTGTGGGGTTCAGGCGTGCGTTATGTACAGAGTGTGGGGTTCAGGCGTGCGTTATGTACAGAGTGTGGGGTTCAGGCGTGCGTTATGTACAGAGTGTGGGGTTCAGGCGTGCGTTATGTACAGAGTGTGGGGTTCAGGCGTGCGTTATGTACAGAGTGTGGGGTTCAGGCGTGCGTTATGTACAGAGTGTGGGGTTCAGGCGTGCGTTATGTACAGAGTGCGGGATTCAGGCGTGCGTTATGTACAGAGTGCGGGGTTCAGGCGTGCGTTATGTACAGAGTGCGGGGTTCAGGCGTGCGTTATGTACAGAGTGCGGGGTTCAGGCGTGCGTTATGTACAGAGTGCGGGGTTCAGGCGTGCGTTATGTACAGAGTGCGGGGTTCAGGCGTGCGTTATGTACAGAGTGCGGGGTTCAGGCGTGCGTTATGTACAGAGTGTGGGGTTCAGGCGTGCGTTATGTACAGAGTGCGGGGTTCAGGCGTGCGTTTTGTACAGAGTGCGGGGTTCAGGATTGCCTTACATGCAGAGTGCGGGGTTCAGGATTGCTTATGTACAGATAGAGTGTAGGTGTCCATAAATCACAGGCCAGTTTATAACTTCCCTGTACCAAGCTTTCTGCCCCACCCGTGCAGAGCGCCCCTCTATCTCTGTTCCTGACCTTTCTCCTCCTCCCTGTCTAGTGCACAGCACTCGTCTACACCACAGAAGTACCATACCTTACCCCATGTCAGGCTGCCAGCGCAGGCTTCGGGAGATGCTTCAAGCACGGCGCTGGAGTATGCATACCCCGCCCCCTGCTTCTCCTCCTCTGTTGTAGATGCAGGGAGGGTTTTGTGTGCGGCCGGGAGAGAAGCCGCAGCCGCGACAAGCTAGGAAGTGCACTCGGAGCCGGAGTTTACTGTTTTCCTCCCCCTATGCACGCATAGCTGATTGAGAGGGATGGGGTGGACAGAGAAGGCAGAGAGAGGGCAGAGAGCACAGACAAGCGCTGCGCAGCCACAGAAGTCTGTACTGGCTAACATCCCCAGAACAGATTTATGTGATGGTTAGGTCTGAAGGCATGCTGTGTGTCCGGGTTTCCGGTGGAGGCAAACCCGGGCATAAGTGTCAAAACCCGGGCTGTCCGGGTCAATCCCGTACAGGTGGCAACCCTATTTACCGCCGACGCCGCTCCCGCCCCAGTGTGAAAGGGGCCTTATACAGGGGTTTATCAATTTTGAAATATATTTTATTAATAAATATTTATACATGTATACTTTATTAGAATTATTTTTTAATGATTATAAATGTATTTTACATTCATATGAATGGTGTATAGCATGTGGATTACATTCATTTACTATACACCATTCACATTTAAATAGGCACATGTATGATATTTAAATATTGATAAAAACAATGTTTTTTTAATAATTAGGTTAATGTGTATAATATGTTGGGGAATAATGTGTGGTGATTAGTGTTCAACTTTTGTATTTTATATCTCCTCATACTGGAATCCCGCTACATCTCACGAGATTACAGTGTAAGGAGGAGTTCCCGGCGTTTGTAGATCGCTTCTCAACTCAGCATGAGAAGCGATCTACAGATCATCATAAACAGGCAGTCTGCCTGAGAACTGAATAGCGGTATTTTACCGCACTTTCTTAGTAGGACACCTATGTATGAATACATTATAATGCATCACCTTTGAAGTTGAATTCTGGGGTAGGAAAACGTTCATAACTTTAGTTAGTAACCTATTGTTTTTTGGAATGAGACCAGCATGCAAGGAAAAACAGCCAATCGTTCATCAGATATTCTAAAAAAAAAAAAAAAAAAAAAAAAAATTTAAAAAAATAAAAAAAAAATATGGGTATACTTACAGTTTAGCTGCACCCTCACACCGAGGACTCGGGACATCATTCTTCTCTTTCAAACCCTATCTGTGGGGTTTTTCTTTTGAATTCGGAGTGTATTTTTTTAAACTTACTTTTTTTTTAAACAAACAAAATGAGCTGTGCGGTGTACACTTCACTGCATCTGTTTAGGTTCGGACATTTCCGGAAGATGGCTAGTCGTTCGTACTGCGCCTGCGCAGTACACAGAGGAACCAATCCGCCAGGGGAACCAACTCGGCAAGACACCTGTGTTCAGGAAGAGAGAATGTTGCTGGAGGGAGGAAAAACTTTTATCTCCAGATTCAAAGGGGGAGGGTTGAGGGCTGGCCCAATCACAGGAGACCTGTATTGTGCGTCACATCAATATAATTATAGGAACAGAATTCCCACACTTTACAGCTCTAAGGTGTCCTTTTATTAAAGTGCGGTAAAATACCGCTATTCATTTCTCAGGCATTCTCAGGGGAGATCGCTCTCCCCTGAGTGCCTGTTTATGATGGTCTGTAGATCGCTCTCCCCTGAGTGCCTGTTTATGATGGTCTGTAGATCGCTCTCCCCTGAGTGCCTGTTTATGATGGTCTGTAGATCGCTCTCCCCTGAGTGCCTGTTTATGATGGTCTGTAGATCGCTTCTCATGTTGAGTTGAGAAGCGATCTACAAACGCCGGGAACTCCTCAGAATTTTCTCCTCACACTGTAATCTCGCGAGATGTAGCGGGATTACAGTCTGAGGCGATTTAAAACACAAAAGTTAAACACTAATTAACACATTATTCCCCAACATATTAATAAAATAATAAAGTAAAATCCCCCCTACACAATATACATTAACCTAATTATTAAAAAACATTGTTTTTATCAATATTTAAATATCATACATGTGCCTATTTAAATGTGAATGGTGTATAGTAAATTAATGTAATCCACATGCTATACACCATTCATATGAATGTAAAATACATTTATAATCATTAAAAAATAATTTTAATAAAGTATACAAGTATAAATATTTATTAATATATTAAAATAAAATATATTTCATAATTGATAAACCCCTGTATAAAACACCTTTCACACTGAGGTGGGAGCAGCGTCGGCGGTAAAGCAGCGCTTTATTTAGCGCTGCTTTACTGTAGTTTTAGCGTTGGTTTTTGGCCGCTAGCAGTGCAGTTTAAACCCCCCCTAACGGCAGAAAAAGGGGTAAAACCACCCGCAAAGCGCTGCTGCAGCAGTGCTTTGCTGGCGGTATTGCCGCGCTGTCCCATTGATTTCAAGTTGAATTTGAATTATGAAGACACCGCTCGTTCACCGCTCCAAAGATCCTGCTAGCAAGACTTTTTTTGCCGTCCTGCTAGCGCACCGCTCCAGTGTGAAAGCCGGGAATGGGGCCGTTTTTTTCAGGCGGTGTACAGGCGCTATTTTTAGCGCTGTACCGCCTGAAAACCGCCCCAGTGTGAAAGGGGCCTAAAGTTCTAAAAATAGCGCCTGCAAAGCGCCTTCAAACAGCCGCGGGCTTTCACACTGGAGCGGTGCGCTTGTAGGATGCTGAAAAATCTTTGGAGCGCTGTAGGAGCGGTGTATTTACGATCCTTAGGCTGCTTTCACACTGGAGCGGTGGGGGCGCTGGCGGTAAAGCGGCGCTATATTTAGCGCCGCTTTACTGGCGTTTTAGCGGCCAAAAAAGGGTCAATACCGCCCGCAAACCGCCGCTGCAGCGGCGTTTTGCGGGCGGGTTCGGCGCGCTCCCCCATTGTTTTCAATGGGACCGGGCGCTATAGGAGCGGTAAATATACCGCTCCTATAGCGAGCCAAAGATGCGGCTTGCAGGACATTTTTGAGCGTCCTGCAAGCAACAGCTGTTTCGGGTCGGTTTGCAGGCGCTATTCTTAGCGCAATAACGCCTGCAAACCGCCCCAGTGTGAAAGCAGCCTAAAGCGCCCCTTCCCATTGAAAACAATGGGGCAGCGCTCCAAACCCCTCTGCAAAGCGCCACTGCAGTGGCGCTTTGCGGGTGGTTTTAACCCTTTTTCAGTCATTAGCGGGGTAAAACTGCCCCGCTAGGGTTCGAAAAGCGCCGCTATAACGACGGTAAAGTGCCGCTATAAAAATGACATTAATAATAGCATTTAAATGCAGGTAGAATAATATATATACATATATATATTTATATCTATCTATCTATCTATCTATATATATATATATATATATATATATATCATAGCATATAGCATATATATGTGTGTGTGTGTGTGTTTTTATTTCAATGTGTATGTGTATATCTATCTATCTATTTATATATATTTATATATATATATATATAATATATATATATATATATATATATATATATATAGATAGATAGATATAGATATATATAGATAGATAGATATAGATATATATAGATATAGATATAGATAGATAGATAGATAGATAGATAGATAGATAGATAGATAGATACAGACTTTAGATTGCTAACCTGCTGGTTTAGGGGTGTGTAATGGTGGGGAAGATGTTCTCTCACTGATTGGCTGCTCCTGAGTGAAATAAGGAAGTCAAAAGACTTGCTGCTTTCCCCAGAATACTCGGCCAGCTTCGCGCTTCTCTCTCTGATTCTCCACCTCTGAGATGGTGAATCAGAAAGTGAGAATTCTGTCACAGATCGCCAGTGAGGTGCTGAGATCGCACCTTCATAGACTGCCCGTTTCTGTGACAGTCAGTTACAGATTCTCACTGTGCTGAGATAATCAGTGGAACATGTTCTCTGCTGGTTACCTCAGTTATCTATATCTATATATATATATATATATATATATATAATCTATGTATAATTTTATTTTTATTTTTTTTTGAGATAGGTTTTTATGTTTGGGTTAATAAAATAGGGGAAAAGGAGTATAGGGCAAGGAGGTATTGGGATACAATTTGAGGGAGTAGACCTCAAGATAGAGGAAAGTAAGAATATTGCGTGCCCGAGGGGACATTATAATTTCATATATTGTTGTATTCCTAAGAAAGATGTATTTTTGTGTTTCTCCTGTCCTGTGAAATAAATAAAAGATTTGAAAAAAAAACAAGTAGTGCATCTTGATTGGTGCAACCTTGGTAACACCTTGAAAGATGTACCTGGACCCCACTCCATGGGGACAGCCTATAATGGTGCTTCAGGCACTGGATGCTGCTTTTGGCACTTGTGCAATGAATGTGGTTAGCCTCAGGGTGCTATACAGCATGAAGACCCCTTCAGGGGTATGCCCACTATGATGGGGGGATAACTGGACCCTATATAGGGATGAGTGATATGTAAGGCATAGTCAACCTGTTTATTGAACCATTACTGTAGCCCAATTAAGATATATGTCTCATACTTGCCATTTGCGTTACACTTGGTGTACCCTGAATAATTGTGTCATACATTAAAATATCAGGAAAGTTTTGAAACTTATTCCCTTATGCAGTGTTTAAACTTTTCAAACGTGATGCTAAAATTTCATCATGCAGAGCTTAGTCTTCAGTGAGTAGTCTAATGCCCCCGTACACACGGTCAGATATTCCGATGGAAAAAGTCCAATCGGATTATGTTGTCGGAAAATCCGATTGTGTGTGGGCTCTAGCAGGCTTTTTCCGTCGGAATTTCCTACGGAAAAAATTTGAGAGCAGGATCTCAAATTTTCCGACAACAAAATCCGATCAGACTTTTTCCGATCGCGTGTAGCGAATTCCGACGGACAAAGTGCCACGCATGCTCAGATCAAATTACGAGACCAAAGCTATTGGCTACTAGCCTCTACGTAGTTCCGTCGTACGCAATAAACGTCACCACGTTCGGAACTATCGGATTTTCCGACAACTTTATCCAACCGTGTGTATGCAACACCAGTTTCGGACAAAATCTGTTGGGGAAAAAAATCGGACGGATTTTGTAGTCGGAATTTCCGACCGTGTGTACGGGGGCTAAGTCTTTTTGGCATGAGGATTTTGTTACTTGGTGGTAAGAAAGCCACCATCCTTTAGACCAGGGGTGCCCAATCAGTGGCCCGGGGTCCACATGTGGCCCGCGGAGCCCTCTGATGTGGCCTGCAACCTCCTTCTCTGGGATGGTGGATTGGCAAACCCAGATCATGGGTTGCGGACCCGCCATCCCAAAGCATCTGTGTTGTTAATCAAGCTGGCGGTAGAGAAAGCAAGAGGCTGTGGAGCAGAGCTGTATAAGCTGATGCTTCCTGTATAGCGCCGGCTCCTGTCACAGGCGGAGTGATGCCAAACGCACTCTGCCTGGGACAGCAACAGCAGGCGATACCTGAATGGAAAACTGTTATTTAAAGAGGAAGTAAACCCTCTAGGACGACTTTGGCCTACAGGTAAGCCTAGATTAAGGCTTACCTGTAGATCCAATAAATAGCTCCTAAACCTACATGGTTTAGGAGATATTTAGACAAGAAAGGGCACCGCTATCCATGGCGCATGCGCCGTAGACAGCGGCGCGCAGGCGCACTGTGCATGCCGAGATCACGGCGATATGCCGCTCTCATGCGCGGGATTGGCGTCATCGCCGCTCCAGCGAATCACAGCGCTGGAGCGGCGAGACCCGGAAGTCACTCCCGTAGTGATGGCGGCGGATAAGGTCATGGATGAGGACCGCTCTGGGGGCTTCGTTCTCAGGTAAGTCATTCATAATGAGCTAGTATGCTATGCATACTAGCTCATTATGCCTTTGCCTTGCAGGTTACATTTTTATTTATTTATTTATTTTTTTTTTTAAAAAGAGGCTTTACTTCCTCTTTTAAAGGTCAGTTTATTACTAAAATTGCAGTGTATGTATGGGCATATCTGCGCAGTGGTTACTGGGCTGCTTTCAAACTGATCTGCAGGTTAGACTTCTGTTATTACCTGCGGGTTTGGTGCGCTTTCAGAACGTGCTCCACACCTGCAGGATATAATCAAAGTGTACCTAACCCATACTTCCCAACTTTTTGAGATGGGAATGAGGGACACCTATCAACAAAAGTATGCAGACATAGGACACCCCCCTTGCCACGCCCCCTTAACCACTTTAAGACCAGCCTCGTTTTGGATTTTAGGTGTTTAAATGTTTAAAACAGTTTTTTTTGCTAGAAAAAAACTTAGAAAAAAAACAATATATAATGTTTCGGGGTTCTAACACCCTAGAGAATAAAATGGCGGTGGTTGCAATACTTTTTTTCACACCGTATTTGCGCAGCGGTCTTACAAGCACACTTTTTTTGGAAAAAATTCACTTTTTTGAATAAAAAAATAAGATAACAGTAAAGTTAGTCCAATTTTTTAATATATTGTGAAAGATAATGTTACACCGAGTAAATTGATACCTAACATGTCACGCTTCAAAATTGCGCCCGCTCGTGGAATGGCATCAAACTTTTACCCTCAAAAATCTCCATAGGCGACGTTTAAAAAATTCTACAGGTTGCATATTTTGCGCTACAGAGGAGGTCTACGGCTATAATTATTGCTCTCGCTCTACCGATCGCGGCGATACCTCACATGTGTGGTTTGACCACCGTTTTCATATGCGTTCGCTTCTGCCCACGAGCTCGTCGGGACGGGGCGCTTTAAAAAAATTTTTTTTTGTTTTTCTTATTTATTTTTCTTGATTTTTATTTATTTTTACACTGTTTTAAAAAAAAAAAAAAAAAAAATTATTGGCTCACTTTTATTCCTATTACAAGGAATGTAAACATCCCTTGTAATAGAAATAAAGCATGACAGGTCCTCTTAAATATGAGATCTGGGGGATCAAAAAGTCCTCAGATCTCATATTTGGACTTCAATTAAAAAATAAAAATAAAAATGTCATTTAAAAAAATTACATTTTGTAAATTTCTCTTTAAGAGGTATGGGGCGGAAGTGACGTTTTTGACGTCGCTTCCGCCCTCCTATGGTATAGAGATGAGTGGCGGCCATCTTAGCGTCACCCATCTCTATGCACAGGGGAAAGGACCCGATCGCCTCCGCCGCTGCCGACGGTTCCGGTAAGCAGTGGAAGGCGCGGGAGAGCGGCGGTAGGGGGGCACCTCTCCCGCCACCGATAACGGTGATCTCGCAGCGAATCCGCCGCGATGACCACCATTATCCGACAGCCGACCGGCGCCTGAAGAGATGGATATCTCGGTTGTGGCAGCAGCAGCTGCTGCCGTTACCGAGATATCCCTCTTCAAAAAAGGGACGTACATCGTCGTGCGCCGGTCGGAAAGTGGTTAATGTAGAATTGTACAAAAAAATAAGATTGGTTAAACCAGGGCTTGACAAATTTGCTTGGAATCTAGGAGCCAGCTAAAAAAGTTAGGAGCCAGGTTTTTATTTTTTTCTTGACGACAAAGCTTTATTTTCAATATAAATCTTACATTTACACTGACAACTAGAACGAATGTGACTGCTTTTATTTCCTGCCTTGCAGGGACACAAGACCGCCATATCCCCGCTAAGGGTCCGATCGGGTCCGCCTGAAAAACTGACAGGCGAACCTGATCAGACAGCCCGTGTGAAAGGGGCCAAGCAGGGAGATGACAAATAATAAATTCATTTTGATTAACCGCTTCCTTCCCGCAGGACGACTATATACGTCCTGTCTTTTTGAAGAGGAATACCGTTCTTATGGTAGCAGCTAGCTGCCGAATGTAATATGACGTCCTCGGCTTTCAGTGGTGATATCTGAATGATGTGTGCAGATGCAGGCATCATCCAGATATTGTGTGATTTGTGTTTTTGTGGTGTTTTTTTTTTTTTTTTGCTGTACTTTTGCTTTTTCTTAAGAGTGGATTTGAGAAATGACATTTGTCGTTTGGTTAGGAGTGTACAGTGTCACAATGGTATATTTGGTATTGTCAATGGTGCATATTGATGTATCTTCCTTCTGGGTCAAGGGTACATTGTTGTAGCTGGAAGGGGACAGTGTCTCGAATAGCAATTAGTACCCCCCCGTTGTTTCCGTGAGTAGCATGCTTTGTACACGTGTGGAAAGGATTTATGTTGGCAGTGAGGGGTAGTGTCTTGGGCGAAGTGAGTTTCTTGAACACGTATCGCTGTTGTGTCAGAGCAGTTTTCCATAAGGATGCTCTTTTGGCAGGATGGTTCAGGCCTCTCGCATTGATGGACAATACGTTGATGGCCGCCATGGTGGGTGATGCAATCAGTGGAAAAGACTTACGATTTGTTGGTCTAATGACTGTCCTTCCGTAGATTTGCAGATGAGGATGCTCTCCGTTGTGTCCTTGGAAGTCCCGGAGTTTTAGAAAGTTATTGCTGTGTTCCCACAGTCTATGTTAACGAAGAAAAAGAACAATATTGGTGCTTGTACTCTGTTGGAACTTGGTGGATTTAACCGTCCGAACTGGGCCAAAGTTAGGCAGGCCGAGTAACAGAGTTGCAACTGAGTCCCTAAAATGGGGAAAAGAATACAAAAAAAATGCAAACGTGAACTCAAAGGTCAGTATGTAATTTGTGAGATACGGACATATGTGGGGGTAATGTTCATAAACAGGTGGTATTCAGCTGGAAGCCAAACCATACCGGGGATATAGGTTGCAGTTAACCGCTTCCCGACCGCCTCATGTAGATATACGTCTACAGAATGGCACGGGCAGGCAAAAGCACGTACGGGTACGTCCCCTTTAATTTGCCTGCCCGTGGGTCGTGCGCCGCCAGCGGCGCGCTCGCGACCCGGTCGGGGAGCTCCGTGACCACGGCCGCGGGACCAGCGGTCCCGATCGCAGCTGGTGTCCCGCGATCGGTCACGGAGCTGAAGAACGGGGAGAGGTCTGTGTAAACAAACCTCTCCCCGCGCTTCCTACTCTGCCTGTCATTGATCGGCTGTTCCCTGTCATCGGGAAAGCCGATCAATGACGTCAGACCTACAGCCACGCCCCCTACTGTAAAAAAAAACACCCACGTCACACTGACTCCTCCCCTCCCCCTAGTGGTTAACCCCTTCACTGCAACTGTCATTTACATAGGAATCAGTGCTATTTAAATAGCACTGATTTCTGTATAAATGACAAATGTCCCAAAAATGTGTCAAAAATGTCCGATGTGTCCGCCATAATGTCGCAGTCACAATAAAAATCGCTGATCGCCGCCATTACTAGTAAAAAAAAAAAAAAAAAATATTAAATAAAAATGCTATAAAACTATCCCCTATTTTGTAAACGCTATAACTTTTGCGCAAACTAATCAATAATCGCTAATTGCGATTTTTTTTTTTTTTTTTTTTTTTACCAAAAATATGTAGAAGAATACGTATCGGCCTAAACTGAGGAAAAGAAATGTTTTTTTATATATTTTTTGGGGATAGTTATTATAGCAAAAAGTAAAAAATATTGCATTCTTTTCAAAATTGTCGCTCTATTTTTGTTTATAGCGCAAAAAATAAAAACCGCAGGGGCGATCAAATACCACCAAAAGAAAACTCTATTGGTGGGGAAAAAAAGGACGCCAATTTTGTCTGGGAGCCACGTCGCACGACCGCGCAATTGTCAGTTAAAGCGACGCAGTGCCGAATCGCAAAAAGGGGCCTGGTCCTTTGGCTGCCAATTGGTCCGGGGCTGAAGTGGTTAAGGATATGACGCCGGATACTTCATTTTCCTCTGGAGTTGCGAAACTCCCTATGTTGGTAGCTCTGGTCAGGAGGGCCAGAAGGAGGAGCCAGCTCATTTTTGGGAAGCTCAGGAATTATTTCCCAGGAGTGTAAGAGCCGTAGGCCATCTTTAGGCTTTGAAACCGTATATGTCGACCCATTCCAGGTGATTACTATGGTGGCCGGGTGGCGCCATTTTTATAGGATTTTGTGGCTGGTGAAGAGCTTTAGTGATTGTTTTCATTTGTATTCTCAGATTGAGGGTGTACTGGGAGAGATCAGCATATAAGTGTACCCCATTGTAGGATGCTGGAAGGGCGGATGATGCCCTGACCTTTGCTAGGAGTTGCTCTTTAATAGGGAAGAAGTGGATCTTCATTAGGACATCCCTAGGGACCGATGCATCTAGGTGTTTTGGCTTTGGTATGCGGTGGATACGATCGATACTGCGTTCAATCTGCGACATTCCAGTGAGCACTGGAAGGGCAGAGCGGAGAGCAGTAACCTAAAGAGTCACTGCTCTCCACTGTAATAAGACTGAGAACTGAGCGATCAGGGGTCATGTGATCACTTTTTTCTGGGCTTGGAGCTGGCTTGATACAGCAGCATGGTAGTAAGTATGAAGGTTTGTTTTTACATAGCCAAAACTTTTTAAAAACCTGAGACGTTTCGGAATGGGGTTGGCCTGTAGGGAAGGCTCCCAGGGGGCGTGTCCTCAAAAGCTTTGCCAGTGTCCAAGCATGCAAATCCCATGCCAAATTTCCAGCAATGGCACTGTTCTAATTGGTGCTGTGTGAAATCTATGCAACAAAGTAGTTTTCTGTTCTACTTTTGGTGATTTTTCGGGGTACGATTTCCATTGACATCTGTGCAGAAACCCGCACAGATGTCTCTGAAATCGCACCCCGAAATCGGGACTAACATGCGGGAATGAAATGGTGTAAGTTCAGCTGAACTCGCTTCCAGTCAGTGTGAACCAGGGCTCCCGTTGTCATTATGGGGGGTTGTTTGTAACATTTTTGAGGAAAATAATGACTTGAATCCATTTTGGAATAAGGCTGTAACATAACAAAATGTGTGAAAAGTGAAGTGCTGTGAATACTTTTGGGGTGCACTGTATTTCTGTGGGTGAATCAGTCTGCTAGGTGGCTGTTAGGGAAGTCACAGAATTGCTGCGCAGTGACATATTTTTATACAGTCCTTTTTTTTTTATTTATTTTTTTGCTTGCTTAGAGGAACTGCAGTCCGCTCGCATAATCTGTAATAAAAACATCTTGATAATTCTGATGTTTCCCTCCAACCACTTTGCATATTTTATATATTCTGTGCTTGGCAAATATGCTGCAGAATTCTCCCTCTGCTGAGTCTGGCTGCGTCCACTTTAACTGTGGCCAGCTAAAGCTGCTGCCTGTTCACTTCCTTCCACACCTGCAGCTCTTATTGGCCCTCTTATGACTCCCCCTTCCTGGCAAACTCTCACCAGAGAGAGAGAGAGCTGTGCATGATGTCATAAGCCTAGGCTAATGACCAGACAAGAAACAGGAAGTGGGCTGTATAAGGGATTTACTGGCAGAATTCTTTTTTTTTTTTTTTGCTATCCAAAGCCAAGACAACAGCAAGGACAGAAGATTTAGTGGAAAGATGAAAAAAAATGACTGAAGGTTTGCTTTTAAGAGAAGTATGACCAAAGCTTTACTTCTGGGTCACAGGAGTGCACTTATTGTGTTGCCCTCCTGTGACCCAGAGTTGGCTAATAGCAGGCCACGTCAGGCTCTGGATTCTGACCATATAGTGTGGATCTACCCAGCTGCCTGACAGCTTGTTCTGGCTCTCAGCCCCCAACCCCCACCTTCCCCAGCCTGGCGCTCCAGTGAGCACTGGAAGGGCAGAGCGGAGAGCAGTGACCCTAAAGAGTCACCGCTCTCCACTGTAATAAGACTGAGAACTGAGCGATCAGGGGTCATGTGATCACTCGTTTCCCGGGCTTGGAGCCGGCGGGGACCGCTGCAGCATCAGACTGATACTGCAGCACAGAGGTAAGTATGAAGGTTTGTTTTTACATGGCCAAAACTTTTTAAAAACCTGAGAGGTTTCGGAATGGGGTCGACCTATAGGGAAAGCTCCTAGGGGGCGTGTCCTCAAAAGCTTTGCCAGTGTCCAAACATGCAAAGGCACCGTCCAATAACCCAGGGTCTATGGATTGTAAGCCTGTGTTCTGTACTCCAAGATATGGAATTTACAGACAAGTCAAAATTGCATATATCCAAGTCTTGTATATTTTTTTTATTTTTATTTTTTCTAAATCACATTTATTATATCACAGAAAATTATCCAAATGGAGCAAATGAAGGCATCTCTGTCGGTATCATTGTCGCCATAACTGTCAGTATCATCGGTGTCATTTCCCTAGTGACAGTATTGGTGATTATATGCATTAAACGTCGGGTAAGTGATGCCATGTCTCTTTATGCTATTGCAGTAATAATGTGCAGTCAGCTTGTGGGGGGTGGGGGGGGGGGTGGGGGTGTAATGTAATACATGATTAGACCACATTATGAAGTCTTGGCTTGCAGTGGTTTACTCCTTTGCATTCCAAAATGTTTACACCATTTTGTTACATATGGGGCCTTCAGTTTGGTAATTTGCTTTATTAACTCTTTCATTGCCACCTACATAAGGGGTTATGGCAGTCATGGGCGTCCGCAGGTAGGGGCAAGGGGGGTCCAGTGCCCCCCCCCCCTGGAATCAGGGATCGGATCTTAAATTGAGTACAGTTGGGTCGATATCGGGGTGCCGGCAGCCCGCACCCGGGTGCCACCTGCCATGTGGTGACACCATCAAGGTACTGTCAAGCCCCCCCATTAGTGTAGTGTGACTGCGGGCTCTTTTCCCTGCTCAGTCCAGCAGAGAACTCGGTGGTGCTGTGTCAGGAGAAAGGCGAGCTGCGGGCTATCAGAGGTGTCCCCTGCTCCTGTCAGGGAGAAAAGACGGCGGCTCTGACCAGGTTCCCTGCCCAGCTTCCTGCCTGCTCTGTTCCTTCCCTATTGGCCATAACTGAGGGCCAATCAAAGGAGACTAGGAGAGAGCATCATGGGACATGTAGTCCCAAAGATTGGCGGCCCCATTTTCCACAGGGAGGAGAGGCTACAGCTCGATCAAGAGAGAGATTGAGAGACTGCAGCCTGGAAAAAAGCCGAGGGAGAGAGCGCTACAGGACAGAAGAGTGAAGAGTGTGCTGGGCGGAAGCCAGAGAGAGCCACTCAGCCCAGCACCACCAGAGAGAGACTGAGTTATTACCAGGGTACAGACATGCTACACTACTGACCAGAGTGGCCTCAGGGGAACCCAGAGTGAGCGATCGTCCAGCCGGAGGGATCACTGCTGTAGTTTCGCTGGGTCTGGTTTATCCATTATTTAAACTAGGGACTGTACTACGTCTGCAGTCTCCGACCATGATAATGTGATAATGACATTGTCGAAAAGGGGCGGTGCATGGGTGACCCTAAAATGATGCCCCCCCTGAAAAAAGTTCTGCGGACGCCCATGATGGCAGTGCATATGTATACATATACGGTGTGTGTGTGTAATGGCTATAGAGATCTCCTCTATCTATAGCTCTGTTTTATAGCCATTATACACACTGCTTGCTATAGCAGAATGAGTGTTCTTCAGCATTCTTGTAGACCTGATTGCTGCCTGATCACTTTTATAGGTGTGGCAACATCTGAACCCAGAAACGAGTAGCATTTCATCACTTCTGTGTCCAGAGACATCATTCCCCGGCTGTTGTGGCCAGGACAGAAGTTGATCAAACAAAATTTGGGCTTCTTTGGAGTGGAGCGGTGATATTGGGGTCCCTATACAGCTATCCTGCTACACGCTTTTTGTGATCTTCTGTTTAGTGACTTCACTCAGTTTGGCGGTTTAGAAGCTCTACACCTTTCCGGATTATTCAAGTTTAGACCAAAGGATATTCATTTAACTTCAATTGGGACACTTTTTTTAATGCACGGGTGTTTTGTATTAATGCACGGGTGTTTTGTATTAATTTCACTAATTATTGGACTTTATTATTGTAACACGTGTTCACATACTTTTCCATAACAGATCACTTTATGAATTTATTTTTTGCATTCAACCTGCATTTTCATGTACATTGCTGGGTTTATTATGTATTTTGTTTTTTTATACATATCCTCCATAGTGATTGCATTAATTGATTTGTATCACTGATTAGCACTCAGTTAACCTCTATTGGGATATAGGTGGGAGGGCGAATTTACTTGCACCTTTGTTGTGTTGCTTAGTGCACTCGCCCACTCTTCACATTATATTGGTTAAGCGCAGCTTTTTGTTTTTCCTATTTACTTTCACTGTTATTATTTAAAGCGGTTAAACACTGTGTTCGAAGTTTTTTTTTTTTTTTTTTCGTGTAATGTGCAGTAAGATGCTTTGCATAATTATTACTCACTTGTTTGAGTTCTGGGTGTTACTGCTGCTGTTTTTCGTCCGCAATGTGAACTTTGAAAACTGGTTCATGACGGCTTCCATCTTCCGTGTGGGCACCTGAAACCACACAGGCCCCTTTCTTCCGGGTTGCTGGCCCACAATGCCGACATCTCGCGAGATTTCGGAAGATGCCCGCACAGACTCCTGGGATCAATGACACCAGATCCCAGGAGACAGTGCGGCGTGACGAGGATCCCCGCACAGACCCCGCCCACCCCCGCAGAGACAGAGGACCGGAAGTAATCGATTACAAGGTAAGTGACAAAAAAAAAAAACACACTTCATTTAGTACTCTTTGCCTGATTTGGAAGGCAAAGAGATTTACTAAATGAAATGTGTGCAGAACCGCTTTAACACAGTTTAGTTGCTGATGCCCATTGGTCCTAACAGGACCCTATTTGTTTTGGTGTTGATACACCCGAGTGTTTGGAACCTTAGCGCAGTTTCTTTCCCAATCTTTTCCAACTGATAACCCATGGCGTCCAATACCGCCTCTACACCGATGACACCCAGATCCATCTCTCCACTCCTCACTTCTCCCCCTCAATCTCCTCACGGATCACAAACTTACTGAATGACATTGATATGGATGTGTCACCACTTTCCCTAAGGCCGGCTTAACACTGGGGCGGTGCGGGCGGCGACGGTAAAGCAGCGCTATATTTAGCGCTGCTTTACCATCGTTTTAGCTGCGGTATACGGCCGCTAGCGGCCAAAGAAATGGTTAAAATCCCACGCAAAGCGCCGCTGCAGCGGTATTCCCGCGGTGTCCATTGATTTCAATGGGTAGGAGCGGTGAATACACGGTTCCTTCACCGCTCCAAATATATGCTGCTAGCAGGACTTTTTTTACCGTCCTGCTAGCGCACCGCTCCATCCGGCTTTCACACTGGAGTAAAAGGACCCACTTTTTTCAGGCGCTACACAGGCGCTATGTTTAGCGCTGTAGCTCCTGAAAAAAGCCCCAGTGTGAAAGCACCCTAACTCAATCTTTCTAAAACTGAGCTTGTTATATTTCCTCTTTCCTGTGCATTGCGTCAAATTAAAAGTGAAACACTCCAATGGATGTTGGCAAACAGTCCATATGAACAAAAAGTGAACGGAGAAAACTTCTTCCTGTTGGGTGACACCAAACCGAAACAAGGAAAACCAAGTTGTCTGGGGTCTCAGTTTCGCCAATGATAGCAAATGGCAGCAGCTGGAGGAGATGGGTGGCCATATAAATATTTTCTGCTAGAAAATTACTTGGGACCCCCAAACAGTGTGTGTGTGTGTGTGTGTATGTGTGTGTGTATGTGTATGTGTGTATGTATGTATATATGTGTATATGTGTATATGTGTATATATATATATATATATATATATATATAAATATATATATATATATATATATATATATATATATATATATATATATATATATATATATATATATATATATATATATATATATATATATATATATAAAGCAGAGGCCCTAGAGAATGAAATGGCAGTTGTTGCAATATTTTTACGTCGCACTGTATTTGCACAGTGGTCTTTCAAAGGCATTTTTGGGGGGGGGGATACACTTGAATGAATAAAAAAACAAAACGTAAAGTTAGCTTTTTTTTTTTTATATATAATTTGAAAGGTAATGTTATGCCGAGAATCATGATCTTTATTCTAAGCAAAAATCGTGCTGATCTAAAATATATGCATGTATGTGTTAATGAATTCCTATTTAATGGTTGTGCCACATTTTTATATGGCCACCTACCTCCTCCAGCTGCTGTGATTTGCTATCATTGGCGAGACTGAGACCCCATGCAGATTTTGCATTTGACCAGATATGCATCTAACATTTTTAATAAACTGCCCACTAGATGGCGCTATTCCCTTTCCATGCACACCATCGCACTGCAAAGTGTCAGTTTCTGTATCGAGAGTATTTTCACAAGAACTCTGTAATGTTCTATCTGTGCAGCCCTAATTTTATTTTATTTTTTCCTCTTTTATCCTTGATTAAGCATTCTTTTGACACGACTTTATAAAAATTGACTCCATAGCTCAGCTCTGTCAGCCAAAAAAAAGGGGTTCTCAAAATTACTTTTTTTAACATTTAAAGACTTTTTTTTTTTTTGTGTTTTTTTTGTGTTTTTATTTTTTTTTTAATTTATTTATTTTTTTTTTTTTTTTTGGGTGGTGTTTTGCTGTCATGTTCAAGCCTCTGTTTTTACTTTTGACCTTTTTGTCATCTAAACAGACAGCGAGGAGAAATCCAAAGTATCACGATGCATCACTTTTTTTTTTATACGATATTTTATATTGCATTATATTTTCAACACCCCTACTGGACAGGCAAGTCTCTCTTTATTAAAGAGGAAGTAAAGCCTTTTAAGAAAAAAAAAAAAATACACCCTGCAGGGCAAAGGCATAATGAGCTGGCATGCATAGCCTACTAGCTCATTATTAATTACTTACCTGACATGGAAGCCCCCGCCTCGGTCATGTCCTCCGTTACCGCCATGATACACAGAGTGACTTCCGGGTATCGCGGCTCCAGCGCTGTGACTGGCCAGAGCCGCGATGACGTCACTGGTGTCGCCACTAACGGCATGATCGCCGTTAGAAATGGCACGCTCAGTGCGCCTGCACCCGATGTCTACGGCACATGCCCCGTAGACATCGGTGCCGCAATTCTTGCAAATATCTCCTAAACCTTTTAGGTTTGGGAGATATTTCTTGCACCTACAGGTAAGCCTTAATCTAGGCTTACCTGTAGGTTTAAAGTGGTTGTAAGGGGTTTACAACCACTTTAAAAGTCGTCAGCCACAGCATTTCCAGCTGCAAATGATATATTTTCATAAAGTAGTAATCCTGGTGAATTAAGATGGTGATAGAGTGACAAAAAATTGCATCTATCAACTCAACAGAGTGTATGTATATATATATATATATATATATATATATATATTAAATTAATTATTTTTTTTTTTAAATGCACTATAGTTTATTTTGGGAAACACAAATATAATATAAAAGATGAGGTTGTGCTGAGTATATAGATGCCAAACATGAAGCCTTAAAATGGCAACAAACTTCTGTGGCCTCTATTTTCCATAGGTGATGCTTTTAAAAGCCCCAACAGGTTATCAGTTTAGAGTTAACCATTAATAATGGCCCTAGAATTATTGATCTCACTCTGATATAACATGGCGCAATCTACATTTTCATACATGGGTACCCCGAACTTGTGTGTTTTTTACATCCACGTGGGACAGGGAATCTAAGGGGTGTTTTTTTCTTTGTTTTGTGTAATTTAATTTTATTTCCACTAAGCTGTTTGTTTTTTTTTGTTTATGTTTTTTGTTTGTTTTTTTAGATCACATGGGGGACCAAAAGTTCACTATGTGATGCAATTTTGTTGTGACAGGTTCTCTTTACTGAAATAAATACTTCTAATATCTCCCCTGATCTCCATTGAAGCTAAAGGAGGTCAAATTTTGCAGCCACAGCGTCCAGAGAAAGGGACAGCTGAACCCAGAAGTGATGTTGGGCTCCATTCAGACTTGTACGACTCCAAAGTGGCAGCGACTTTGGATGCAACTTTGATACAACTTTGGCTTTGACCATTTGATAATGAACAACAAGTTGCATTGTATAACCTTCAGGTACGACTTTCATGCAACTTCTGATGGTTAAGAATGAAGTCTATGGCCCTCAAGTTGCATGAAAGTCTGACCAAAGTATTCTGAAGTTGCTAACACTTTAAGTCGCGCATATATGAATGGTTATCACTGGAAAACATGGGGGAACCACTTGTCATGCAACTTTGGACATCAAAGTTGCATGACAAGTCGCACAAGTGTGAATGGAGCCTAATGCATGTTGCTTACTTGATGGGGAAGATGAAGCAAAACAGACATTTCACTGGCCGGCCTCCCTCTACCTAGTTCTAGGTTTACAGGGGGGCATAGTGGAGCCCAGGGAACATGAAGGGCGAGGAAGGGGTTGGCGAAAGAACTGGGGGTGTGTGGAGCCTTCGGCTTTTAATCGGCTACAGTTTTTTTTTTTATTTATTTTTTATGAGGGTATCCTATACCATTATCTGACATGTCCTCTTTTCTTTATATGCTCAGAAACGTTCAAGAAATCGGATGCCAGAAACTGCAACTCAAAATGGAGCGGTGTATACATCTGTGCTCACTGTACCACCCCAGGATGGGTCTGTGCCCGCTGTCACCGAGAATGATGAATCAGTGGCTATCACAGTACTTAACGGGTCTGTGCCTGCTGTCGCCCAGGGTAGCGGGTCTGTGCCTGCTGTCGCCCAGGGTAGCGGGTCTGTGCCTGCTGTCGCCCAGGGTAGCGGGTCTGTGCCTGCTGTCGCCCAGGGTAGCGGGTCTGTGCCTGCTGTCGCCCAGGGTAGCGGGTCTGTGCCTGCTGTCGCCCAGGGTAGCGGGTCTGTGCCTGCTGTCGCCCAGGGTAGCAGGTCTGTGCCTGCTGTCGCCCAGGGTAGCGGGTCTGTGCCTGCTGTCGCCCAGACATGAGATCCTGTCAGTCACAAGTCTATGAATGAGGCAGACGGACCTGTAGCCAACATCTCATCAGATTCAGTCACTGGAAGAAATGGGAGATCTATATCTTGTACTGTGTACAATGTGAAGCTGTATACTAATGGTGGTCAACTTGAAAACTTTATCTAAAACTCAACTGTGGGCCTGACACTTCCAGAGGGCTGCACCGTAGCAGCACATTTTCATGCATTGAATCAAATTGGCATCTATAACGCTCCTCCATGCCCAAAAACTGGTTCTGCTGCATTTTTATTTTATATTTTGCAATGTATCTCAATTCACACTGATGAAGTACAATACACCAGCGTTGGTGTCGGTGAGTGCAATAATAACCTCAGTCAGTGGATGCAATGACCCTCAACGCCAACAAATCCTGCATTTCATTGAGATGGAAAGACCCACACCCCCCTTCTATCTCTTGGCGCAACAAGTTGGAAGACATTATATATTTTTTATTTTTTTGCATTGCACTTTTGCCCCTTTGACAGGTAGGACGCCGCTTTTTTTTTTTCCCTAACAGGAGAGGAGAAGTAGCGGCAAAAGAGCAAGAGGAGGATTTTAACCACTTGCCGACCAGCCGTCGCAGTTTTACAGCGGCAGCATGGCACGGCTGGGCGAAACTACGTTGTGTTACGTCACTTCGCCTTGTGGCCACTGCTCGCCCCCAGAGCCGATGCAAGTGCCTGGCGGGCACGATCACCGGCAGGTTTCCCGCGATCGCTGGTGACACACCGAGAACCGAGATCTGTGTGTGTAAACAGTTTCCGGTTCTCTGAGGGGAGAAGAGACGTCTGTTCATACAGAGTATGGACAGCGATCTGTCATCTCCCCTACACAGTCCCCTCCCCACTTCAGTTAGAGCACATACTAGGGAACACAGTTAACCCCTTGATTGCCCCCTAGTGTTAACCCCTTCCCTGTCAGTGTCATTTATACAGTAATCAGTGCATTTTAATAAAAACTGATCGCTGTATAAATGCCAATGGTCCCAAAAGTGTCTGCTGTGTCCGCCATAATGACGCAGTCCCGATTAAAAATCGCTGATTGCCGCCATTACTAGTAAATGAATAATAAAAATGCCATAAAACTATCCCCTATTTTGTGGGCGCTATAACTTTTGCGCAAACCAATCAACATACGCTTTATTTTATTTTTTTAACCAAAAATATGTAGAAGAATACATATCTGAGGAGATAAATCGTTTTTAAATATATTTTTGGGATATTTATTATAGCAACAAATTTTTTTATATATATCTCTCAAAATTGTTGCTCCTTTTTTTGTTTATAGCGCAAAAAAATAAGAACCGCAGAGGTGATCAAGTGCCACCAAAAGAATGCTCTATTTGTGGGGGAAAAATATGTAAATTTTGTGTGCAACATTGCACGTCCGCAATTGTCAGTTAGACTGGCCATACACCTTTTTAGATTATCTGCTGATTTTCTATGGTCAGATGGAAAAAGTGGGAGATTCCTCCATCCACAGTTTAGCATAAATGGAGAAATCTGTTGCACTTTTTCCATCTAACCATAGAAAATCTGCAGACAATCTAAAGGTGTATGGCCAGCTTTAAAACGATAGTGCCGAATCGCAAAAAGTGCTCTGGTCGGGAAGGGCACTGGGGAAAAAATCTATTTAAATCTTGAATCGAGTTGAGAGATCAAAACGATTTCAAAATTTCAGCAAATCGCTTTTTTATTTTATTTTTTTTTTTTTTTTTCAGGTGTTTTTTTTTTTTTTTTTTTTTTTTTTTTTTTTTTTAGAAAATCGCCCTGCTCCAGAAGGGGGTAAAATTTTCCAGGGCCGACGTGTTTTATAAAAAATATGAAAATAAACTCTTGCTGCGACTTGTCCTCTCCTGTTAAAAGAAAAAAGTGGTGTCCTACCTGTGGCTTTTTCAGCGTCTGGCTGTATAGGGTGATCTATAAGCCATTCTTTTACTTATTAATTTGGCTTCATCCTTTAGCTAGCAGGTTGGGTTGTTCTTGACAGCGGCTTGTCTGCTGCCCTGGTGCTGACGGCTCTCTATAAACTGCACTACCACCCTACTCACTTATAGCATTTTTTTTATTTATTTTTTGTGGAAGTGTTTGTTTGTTTTTTTTCCCCATACGTGACTTCTCTGGTGTAATTTATTTTACTGTTTTTTTTTGTCCCTTTTTTTCGTCCCTTTTTTTCAGATACATTTTGATACTTTTATTTCTAAATACAGAATTTGAAAATAAAAAAAATAACCCCATTGGTGTCCGTGGCCCTATTACCCTTTGGTGGTCATGGCAATTACCCCCCCCCCCCCCCCAACCACTCATCAGTGGTGATCACTTGCCCAATTGCACACTCCTGTGTTGCCCTACCTCTGTCCACCGGCCGGGACTTTACCCTCCCTGTCTCAGAGTACAGTCTACTATCCTTTAGTGGCCTAGTGCGGAAACACAAGAAAGTTCCGCCACCCCATTGCCACTCTTCTACAGCTCACAGGCCACACAGAGGACTGATGGGCTGCAAGAGATCCTCGGGCCACAATTTGGGTACCACGGTACTATACTGTCCTCTTCTGTTCTCGTTTACATGTTTTGTCCAAAATTTCTACTATTAACTTGTATATATGTAACTTATTCCTTGTCCTGTTTTCAATGAAAGCTTTGACATTTTTGTAAAATATTTAAAATATGTATATTAAATATACATATGGTTTTTAAACAATTTTAATATATAATTTTTTTTTTTTTTTAATAAAGTATTTATTACACAAATAGTTTAGTATTGTTTTTTATACCACGACACCAGATCCCCTGAGCACTCCGGGATTTCTATAGAGGGGGGGGGGGGGGGGTATGCTCTGACTGAATTGTGTGTGTGTGTGTGTGTGTGTGTGTGTGAATTTTTCAGGTCGCGTGTGAACACTGTTTTTCAAATATAAGAATAAGCATTTGAATAAGGAGACCAGAGCTCCGCTGGATATAAGGAAACATTTTTTTGCAAAATTCCTCCTATTTACCTGGCAGAAAAAAAAAGAATCCTTTTTTTTAAGTTATTTTTAATTTTTTTGACCATAAAATAGAAAATGTACAAACTACCATTATACAGAATATTTCCTTTAAAGTGTTTGTAGTTCTTGCATTGGCCTCTCCAGGACAGATGGTGAGAACTGACTAAACTTTGCGGGCGGTTTTAACCCTTTTTCTCTTATCGTCTTCCAGGACATCCTCTGAGACATAGGGCTCCTCCCTCCGGGGCAGGAAACGCATTCACCCAAATGGTTAAAAGGAGGTCTTCCAGGCCTTCCCCTTCAGTTTTTGTGTTTCCTGCCGGACGGGAAGGAAGCATGTGAGGAACCTGGGGAGCTCCATGTTCCAGGACTGTCCTGGGGGGCGTCTCTGAAGTACCTTCTCCTCTGCCCAAAGCACCCCTCTGTCTAGTGCAGTGAAGAGAGCTGCTTGTACACCGCTGCCTATAAGCTCAGGGAGAGTTCGGCCTCTGAAGAGCGGCGGATCCCCTACCTCCATTTCGTCACACAAACTGGTCGCTGTCCTTCATCGGAAAAATGAACGGCGACCAAGAACTAACGGCCAGAGGCGGCTCTAGACTTTGTGAGGCCTTAGGCGAAACTTACACATGAGGCCCCACTCACTCCCTTAATAGGAAAAAAAATACAAGCACACAGAAAAGAGGGTGAGATAAAGAGGGGGGGAGAGAGAGAATCAGTGATTAAGCACAGGCAAATTAGGAGGCCGCGAGGCCCCTGTGAGTACGAGGCCTTAGGCGACCGCCTAATTTGCCTAATTAGAGAGCCGCCTCTGCTAACGGCATCCACGAGGCATGCTGGACATCCGTTTCGAGTATGGTAACGAACGTACATGCGTCCGAGAAGGGGCTTCTGCGTTCCAACGAATGGAAGTGACGCAGCTTCCGGCGGAACCACATCATCAGGGGGCACCAGGAGACAAAGGTTCCAGTCTCCAGGTGTAGCGTGTGTGGCTTGTTGGGCGTCCGGAGCCTGTGTAGATCCAGCGGAGGCCGTGACAACCCTAAGGAGCCATGGAGGGCACTGCAGCAGTTCAGGCTGTCGACTCCGGTTCTTCTGGCACCTCTCAGGTAAGCGTGGTGAGGGCAGACCATGGCTTACTCTGGGAGGGGGTAAGGTCCTTGTGACCAAGGCCATTCCCTGGGTGGGGGACCACAGGTCAAGGGCTGGGCACTTCTTCTCTCTTTCCCCCTGAGCACAGTGGTGGTTGGGGATAGGCTCTCATGATTTTGTTTTCTGTCTTTTTTTTTTTTTTATTTTGCTTTCAGGGTAAAGCACAGGACAGATCTCAGATACAGCCTCCCAGGAGAAAGTGGGCTGTTTGTGGGACAAAACTCTGGCCCAACTGGGAGAAGCCGCTTTTGTCATAGAGTCATCCTTAGATAAATTATTGACACATTCGGGGCAGAGTGTCAGAAGATCCTTTCGTCAGTAAAAGACGAGATTGCATCCACCTTCAAATCATTTAGAGGAATGATGGA
The DNA here is from genome assembly GCA_028564925.1 of Lithobates sylvaticus. Classification (NCBI taxonomy): domain Eukaryota; kingdom Metazoa; phylum Chordata; class Amphibia; order Anura; family Ranidae; genus Lithobates; species Lithobates sylvaticus. Next base: position 13,685,111 of record CM053027.1, on the reverse strand, counting down.
TAGGATGCAGGGTCCCTCTGTGCCCTTATCTAGAGCGGCAAGTTTGCCCACCCCGTCTGAGCCCAGTCAGGAGGATAGGGAAGATAGGAAGAGGGAGCCCAGGTCGCTGGCCTCTTCTCAGGTAGACTCTCAGGGTCTGATGAAGAGGAAGATTGGTGCAGATTGTGGGATACGGGGCCCCAAGTTCGGGTCAGCAAATGTAATTCTCTGCTGCAGAAAAGTGCTTGACTCGAGTATAAGCCGAGGGGGGTATTTTCAGCACAAAAAAGTGCTGAAAAACTCTGGTTATACTCGAGTATATACAGTAAATTATTAAATTTTATGCATTATGAACAAAAGCGGGTCTCCTGACGGCTATTGGCCAACATTTTATTGTTCCTCCACCAAAAATAAAGTGATGTGCAATAAAACAAAAGTTTATCTGGATATCTGAGATCTTTACACCCACTTTGGTGCGCCACCACTACTACTACTACTGTGAGCATACAGGGCGCTATCAGAGGCTTCTGCCACAATAGATTGGGCCAAACACAATTGTAATCCGGCAGCACAATCCCACTCTGACTGTCTCCAAATGAATAAGCGGCATTGCAGTTTTCAAAGGCTTGCCAACTGACATGTG
>CM053027.1:13629687-13684025 GCA_028564925.1 Lithobates sylvaticus | reverse complement strand
TTTTTTTTTTTTTTTAAATCTTTATTTATTCAAAAAAAGAGGCAAAACATCTAATATAAAGTAAATTCAAATTTCAAAATATATAACATTACACATTTTCTTTGACAGCTATTCATTTCATACTGGCTTAGAATTCCATAGTTGTCTAAAACAAACTCATATACGTCTTCATTACCTATGTAATTCATATGGTACCTATGTAATTCATTACCTATGTAATACCTATGTTCATGTCTCCATAGGGAAAGAGGGAGAAAGTAGAGCATCTCCATCATCTCTTCAACCTTCCCCTTAATGGACTCTTTAAACCTCTTTTTAATTTTATCTTTTACCAAACCCATTCCTATCGAAAACTAAATAAAACAATATACCCTACCCAAAAAAAAAAAAAAAAAAAAAAAAAAAAAAAAAAAAAATTAAATAAATAGATAAATTTAACCTGTCTCTTACCTCCCTCCCTCCTTCCCCCCCCCTTCTGTTCAACCCTATAGATGGAGGGATTTGGTCTATATACGTACATGTGCACGCACTTCACCCATGTATGTACACAACTGCATGTACACATAAATGCACAGATATACATACATGTATATATATATATATACACACACACCCATACATGTATACACATACATACGTATATACATGCACACCTACATACTCACATACATACATACTCATATGTACATACACAGACACATACATACATACATATACATATACATCCTAGATAAACTCACAGACAAGCCTCTACTCCCCCAAATCTTCTGTCAATCTCTTCTTTCCTTCCTCTGAATATATAAATCTATTCCATTCTGACCAGGTTTTATTGTATTGTTCTTTCTTGTCTTGGGCCGAGAGGACAAGATCCTCCATGGCCCCAAGCTCTCTGACCTTATTCAGCCATCTTGCAATAGTGGGCGGCCTAGAGTCCCTCCAGCACAAGGTGATACAGGCTTTGGCTGCATTTATCAAATGGCACAGCACTGACTTCTTATATTTCTGTACCGGAATTTGTGAACTATGTAGTAAAAAGAAGGCGGGGTCTGTTGGTATTTCAAAATCGGTAAATTTTTGAGAGATCAACTGAACATCTGTCCAATACTGTCTAATCTTAGGGCAGGTCCAAAAGATATGAAACAACGTCCCACGTTCCTCCTCACATCGCCAACAGCGATCTGAGGCCCCTGTCGAGAATCTACTCAGTCTTGATGGGGTAAGATACCATTGCGTCAATACTTTATAATTGCATTCCTGGACTCGTGTACATATTGACGTATTTAGTGTAAGGTAGATAATGTTCTTACGCTGCGCCGGGGTAAAAATCTTGTTAAGGTCTCTTTCCCATTTATTAATACTTTCCATTACGTAATCTTCTGCGGGGGTATTTAAAAACATATACATTTTGGATATTATCCGAGGGAGTGGTTCTTTTCCTTCAAAACATTGTTCAAATATGGTTAATTGACGCCGATAATTTATCGGCGTTCCCAATGATTTCAAAAAATGGCTTAACTGTAGCGCCTGCCAAAGTTTTATTTCGAAAGGCCCTCCTGGTTGTGTCAAATCTGCAATTGTAGGCCAGGAATCTGAGGAAAGGAAGTGTGAAACCTGGAAACATCCCCCTTCCAACAAATTCCTGAAAACTCCTGGCTCCGTCCCTGGCGGAAAGTCAGGATTTCCCAGAATAGGGAACAATGGAGATTGTCTTGACGAGTATTTAGGGTTACAGCAAATTTTTGCACTTATTCGCAGCGTAGGGCCTATTGTAGGATGTTTTTTAAGAGAGGCCGGTAATGCTACATAGCACCACGGTGCTCTTTGCAGAGGTACTGGACTAAACTGTTGCTCCATGCCTATCCACCGTTTAAACTCTTTGTGTCTACACCAATCTACTACCCTGCCCAGATGTACTGCTTGATAATATTTCGATATGTCTGGGGCTGCTACTCCACCATTACCTTTGGGCATCGTCATCAAACCTCTACTAATCCTTGGCCGTTTCCTTGCCCATATAAATTTAGTAAAAAGTGAACCAATTTGGCGAAGAAAAACTGCCGGGATCTTAATCGGTAGTGCCTGAAAAAGATATAAAAACTTTGGTAGGATGCTCATTTTAATAATACTGCACCGACCGAACCACGAATGTAGTCCATGATGCCATTTCTCTAATAAGGACTCTACTATTTTATATAACGGTGGGAAATTTATTTTAAAGGTGTCTCTGTCATTCGATGGTATTTGGGTACCCAAATAATTTAGCGCCGCCGCTACCCACTTAAACTTAAAATTCGGTTGGATGGAGTTGCGCAGACTGGGATGTAATGAAACCCCCATCGCTTCCGATTTAGTGTAGTTTATTTTCAAATTTGATAGGGTGCTATAGATTTCAAACTCCTTCATAAGATTGGGTAAAGACACGTGTGGATTAGACAAGGAGAACAGCAAGTCGTCTGCATACGCTGAGACTTTATAGTTATGATCTCCCAATTGTAACCCCTGGATATCCGGGTTTTGTCGGATCTTACTTAATAATGGCTCTATCGATAAAGCAAAAAGCAACGGTGAGAGAGGGCAGCCCTGGCGTGTACCGTTCGAAATCTCAAACGGTTTCGAAAAGACTCCATTTACTCTCACCGAAGCATGTGGGGTGGTGTAAACACTTGAGATCCACTGAATCATATGTTCCCCTAATCCCGCATGCCTTAGGACTTCAAACAGAAAACGCCAATTTACTCTATCGAACGCCTTTTCGGCGTCTGTGCTCAAAAAGACGCAGGGGATTTTTATTTTATTCGCATAATGGACCAAATTGAGTACCTTAATGGTGTTGTCCCTCGCTTCACGCGATGGGATAAATCCTACTTGATCTAAATCTACCAATTGGCCCAGCAGTGGTTGCAATCGTGAGGCCAATATCTTCGTAAAAAGTTTCAGGTCTACGTTTAATAGAGAGATAGGCCTATAACTGCCGCACTCCGCCGGGTCCTTCCCGCTCTTTGGGATCACCGTAATATGTGCTAAAAGCGCGTCTCGGGGGAATGCGGCAGTCTGACCCATCTCATTAAACATCTTTATCATCTGAGTACCTAGCAATGGGAAAAAATTTTTGTAATATTGTATGGAAAATCCATCCGGGCCTGGAGCCTTCCCGGGTTTTGCTGTTTTTAGTACTACATTTAACTCCTCAATGGAAATTGGTGCTTCCAATTTTAGCCGATCTAATGATGATATCCGCGGTAAACGCGTTGTACGAAGATATTCCTCTAAAAATGCCCTAGGGACTGATGATGGTGCTAGATTATATAACGTGGAATAATATTCTCCAAATACTTGGGCTATTTCTTTTGGCAATGATGTTAATCGGCCGTCTTTCCTCTTTATTTGGGGTACATACACTGTAGCATTTTTTCCCTTAAGTTTCCCTGCCAGTAATTTACTGCATTTATTTTCCCATTCATAGGATACCTTTCTACCCAGTTGTAGTGCTGCTTTCGCTTTAAAACGGAGAGTATCTGTAATCTGTCGCCTCACATGTGCCAATTCTATCCCCAAAGCGGGTGCCTGTGTCCTCTTGTGCTGGAGCTCCAATATTCGGACCTCTTCCAGTAATTTCCCTATCTGTCTTTCTCTATCCCTCTTCAATCTGGATCCATGCTTAATCAAAATCCCCCGGATCACCGCCTTATGTGCCTCCCATATCGTACCCGGGTCCATCCCCGGAGTGTCATTCGTCTGGAAGTACGCTGTCATCTCTTTTGCTACATCTTCCCGAATATCGGGGATCTGCAACAGGCTCTCATTTAGACGCCATCTTCTTTCCGGGGAATAGACCACGTCCGACAGAGAGAGGCACAGGGTGACCGGGGCATGGTCTGACCACGTTATACTCCCCACATGAACTTCCAGTACTGAGGTAAGTAAGTAGTGTGGTATCAGGAATAGGTCTATGCGGGAGTATACTTGATGAGGATTAGAAAAAAAAGTGTAATCTCTTTCCTTTGCATGCATAATCCTCCAAACATCTACCAATCGTACTTCGTGCAACTTCCGCAATATGCCCTTCCTGATACCCCCTGCTACCGCGGAAGTCCCTGAGGAAGTGTCTAGACTTGGATCTAAGGGGATATTTAAATCTCCCCCTAGAATCAATTTCCCTTCTGTAAAGTTTGTTAATTCTGACAGTACTTTCCTCATGAAGGCGTCTTGATGGACATTTGGTGAATACAACGTGGCCAGAGTTACTTTAACGCTTCCTATGGATCCTTTAAGGAAGAGAAATCGACCATTTTTATCTAGACGTTTGTCTATAAGTAACCAAGGAATCCGATTAGAAATTAAGATCGATACCCCTTTGGATTTTGCCTCTTGATTACAGGCGTGATATACACATGGGAAAAATCTATTCTGTAGGAGGGGGAATCCACCCTCCCTGAAATGCGTCTCCTGCACAAATGCTATGTCTGTACCCCATCTTTTCAGATCGTTTAGAAGCATCCTTCTCTTCTCTGGGACATTTAGTCCTTTAACATTTAGTGAGGTCACCTTTATTCCCTCCATCTCTTAAGGGTTGAACATATGACCACTAACAAAACAAAAAAAAAAAAAAAAAAAAAAAAAAAAAAAGGGTTTCCCTTACCCAAACACCCACCTCCCTCCAAAAAAAAGGAGCACCCACCTCTATGCCACTACCCTGTGGTTTCTGTGGGTGCTAAACTATATGGGGTACTAGATCTGAGTCAGCGGAGGCGCCCGGCTCCTCCCTTCCATCCCCCCGACTGTCTTTATAATCTCGTAATACTACCGCAGCGTTCCCTTTTCCCCTTCTCCCCCTCTCTCTTCCTCATATCCCCCTCCTCTCTCCCCCACCTCCTACCCATTCTTAACTCTCAGTCCCGTCTCACTTCCTCCCATTCCCTCCTCTTCCTTCTCTACCCTTGAAAGATTTATCTATCTATCTATTTATTCTGCCCCCTCCCCCTCCTCTTCCCCTCCCTCCCTCCCTCTCCCTCCTTCGTTAAACCGTTCCCTTCACTTATACATAATATTTCTTCTTCTCCCATTTTCTTCTCCTCCCCTCCTCTCCTATCATTTCTATTGTTCTCTCAACGAGATTCTATTCTTACTCTCCTCTCATGTGTCTCCAAAAACCCTTAATCCTTTATAGATCTTACCCAATACCTCAGTTTAACTAATACCGAACTTTAGTATTATATTCTTAAAATATCCATTTATTGACTTCATTGGGACTCAATATTTTGGGGTCCGTATCTATTTTACTATGTCTACTGTCCTGAGTTTATCCCCCTAAAAAAATGACCAACTTTAAATATCCTCGGCTCTCAGCGTCGGTCTGCCAAGCCATTGGTGCAACCACAAAAAAAAAAAAAAAAAAAAAAAAAAAAAAAAAGAGGGGTGTACTATGTATTACACCTAGAAAAAATGAATAAATAACTGAATAAGTTGTGAGTGTTTCTTTAGACAAAGAGACCTCCAAAATTCTATTTACTTGGGGGGTAATTCCCCTATTACATACTCCTCATTTTACGTCTCGTTATCCACAGAGTGCCTTATTTCTTACCTCTTGTATCTTAAGTGATTAGTGATTGAAATTTTTTCAAGAAAAAAAAGAAAAAAAAAAAAACACATCAACCCATATCTGGGCAACACCAACCCCCCCCTCCCCTCCCCTCATGCCCCTCCTACCACCGCATCTACCTTAAAAAAAAAAAAAAAAAAAAAAAAAAGCATTCACAACCATTTCGTGACGGTTATAAATACGTGTCACTCATTTGTACATTATCTGTGATATCCATACTTAAACAATCTTATTATCTATTCCACCGTGTAATATGAGGCCTTAACAGTCCGACATTGGGAGCCCAGAAAAAAAAAAAAAAAAAAAAAAAGGGGGAGATAGAGAGAGATCAAGATCAAACTGCTCCACCTACTCTGGGGGGAGACCTGGGGGGGGGGAGGGATGGGGGAGAAAGAACAAACAGGCAAACAAAATAAACAAAAAAAAAAAAAAAAAGAGAAAAGAAGGGGGAGGGGGAGCAGACCAAAAAAAAAGAAAAAAAAAAAGGGAGGACCTTGGGGGGACATGGGGGGGGGGGGGAGCATTTAAACGTCCTGTCAATTAGTTAGGTCCAGTCTATTAACCATCACTTTGGGGTGCAGTTCCCTGGGCCCCCCCATCTCTTCTTCTCTGTGGCAATACTTCCTCAGTCCTTGGGACCCCTACTCGTCCTCTCGGTCCCTGAATATGCTGTAACCAGTTTGGGACCTCCATTGCTTCCATCTCCAAAAAAAAGAACAACTCAGGAAGTTCCGAGGGGTGTCGTAGGACAAATGTCTTTTGATCTTTCTTTATTATTAATGCCATAGGGTATCCCCATCGATATGTCCCCCCTATCTTCTTAATGTTATCCAGAAATGGACGCAGCATGGCTCTTCGCTGTAAGGTAGCGCGAGATAAGTCTGGGAGAATTTTTACTTGCTGTCCCTCATAGGCAATCTCTCCTATTTCCCAGGCCTTACGGCTTATTAGTTCTTTATGGGCATAGCGATGAAAACATCCTATCACATCTCTAGGTCTATTTAGGTGCACTGAGGGGGGTCCCAAGGCTCTATGTAGCCTCTCGAATTCTAAATCCTGTGAGGGAGGGGGAATAGCCAACCTTTTGCAAATCTCCATTATTGTATGCTGTAGAGCATCCCCTCCTATTGCCTCAGGCACCCCTCTGAACCTCAAATTTTTACGCCTGCTGCGGTCCTCAAGTTCCTCTAAACGGAGCTGCATAGGGGAGACATAAGGGGTTTGTACAATTTGTGTTGTCTGTACCTGTTCCAATTGCGCAATTCGGTCTTCCAGGGCTGCCAATGCTGTTTCATCCTGTTTCAATCTGTCCGACAGGCATTGCACCTCCTCTCGCACCCCCTCCACCTCCCTTCGGTGCACCTCTTCCATGCGGGCAACTATAGCTTCCATATCTGAGCGCGTCGGTAGGGTCTGCATTACCCTCAGAAGTGTCTTAATATCAGGGTCTCCCAAGCCCGTAGCCACCTCATGCTGCTCCTTTGAACTCTGTATCTGCTCCTCTGCCGCACACTGCATTTTTGCTTTCACTTTCGCTGCTTCTAGCCGGGTGGGTGTAGCAGGCTGTGCCGATTTTCTGGGTACTACACACAGCGCCGCCCCTCGTGTCTCCAGCTCACGATCTCGGGATACCTCCGCTCTCGTACGGAGAAAGTATTGTGGGATTTCTAACTGCTTTGGCGCTCGCTGTATTTTATTTTCTTTCTTCTTCATTCCGGGCTTGATTTCAGGATGAGGATAATCTGCCTAAGCATATGGGAATACAGCCGCAATATCTATCATAATCATCCAGGTGGGTGGACGGAGCTCCACAAACTCATGTGTCTCTACTCCGCCATCTCAAACCACTCCCCCGATGGCGGTCCTTTTACTCAAACGGTTTGTTCATATTCCCTTATCAGCTTTTATTGCCCCCCTCTATACTTTTAATGTTCTACTGGTTAAAGTTTGGTTTGGTGCCTCTTTATCAACATGCATTCAAGGCTCCATGTTCAGTTACCTGGGCTCGGCATACGTGCATAAAAATTGGGGTATACCTTCCCCTCTTTCCCGTATAACTTTATAGTATACCAGCAGTTCAATACTTATGCAATAAAATAGTTTAGTTTGCCTCGTGTTGTATACTGAAATACTGTGTATACTGAAATTAAACGCTAATTTGTGCGCAGAGTTTTGTCAGTACGTGCCGCATATGTCCTTTTTTTTTTTTTTTTTTTTTTGTTTAGATGTAATTTCAGTCGCTCTGGCTTCCAGTGATTTTCAGCTGCGGGCTGTGTAGTAAGGATGGATCATACCTTATGGAGTCCTGGAGTCCGTTGGATATTTCCCCATATCTTACAGTGCTGCTCCGGGGGGTTCTGGTCCTTCTGAGCACTTTCTCTGCTCACTGCTCCGGTGTATGACTGGGGTGCCTCTCGTGTCACAATGGGCGGTGGGGCGGTGGAGCGGTGGGGGGATGGTGTATGTCAGCTCCTCTGACTCACGTCTCCCCCGGCAGCTCTTCCTGTATTGCTGTGGCTTGCTATGTCCTGCTACAGGCTACTGACTCTAGACCCCGAGCTCCCGGCTATAGAAGCCGGCTCTCAGCATGCCTCCGCCTGCTTAGGAACGCCGAGTGAGTGCGGGGGTTTCTCGTGGCTGGGAACCGGGAGCAGGGAGCTGTATCTTCTGCAGCGTGAGACGGGTCTTGCTCGGGCTATGCCGCATATGGGAGTGCAGCCGCGATATCCATCCTAGTCAGCCAGGTGGGTGGACGGAGCTCGTGTGTCTCTACTCTCTACTCCGCCATCTCAAACCCCTCCCCCGGATTGTTTTATTTATGTGTATATGGACATTATTGTTTAATATGTGCGTTTAGCGCTGCACCATCTTTTTATACATATTGCTGCCATTCACCGGGGGGTCTAGGGGGTGGCTGTGTGCGTCTGGCCGTGCGCGTGGGAGAGGGGGATTGGTTGGACTAGTCCGCTGGTGGGGGGGAGGGTTGCTGGATGAGTACGCTGGCAGGGTGCTAGATGAGTCCCCTGGCGGGGGAGGGTGCTAGATGAGTCCACTGGCGGGGGGGAGGATGCTAGATGAGTCCACTGGCGGGGGGAGGATGCTAGATGAGTCCGCTGGCGGGGGGAGGGCGCTAGATGAGTCCGCTGGGGGGGTGCTAGATGAGTCCGCTGGGGGGGGTGCTAGATGAGTCTGCTGGGGGGGGGTGCTAGATGAGTTCGCTGGGGGGGTGCTAGATGAGTCCGCTGGGGGGGGTGCTAGATGAGTCTGCTGGGGGGGTGCTAGATGAGTCCGCTGGGGGGGGTGCTAGATGAGTCCGCTGGGGGGGTTGCTAGATGAGTTCGCTGGGGGGGAGGGTGCTAGATGAGTCCGCTGGGGGGGTGCTAGATGAGTTCGCTGGGGGGGGTGCTAGATGAGTCCGCTGGGGGGGGTGCTAGATGAGTTCTCTGGGGGGGTGCTAGATCAGTCCGCTGAGGGGGTGCTAGATCAGTCCGCTGAGGGGGTGCTAGATGAGTCCGCTGAGGGGGTGCTAGATGAGTCCGCTGAGGGGGTGCTAGATGAGTCCGCTGGGGGGGGTGCTAGATGAGTCCGCTGGGGGGGGTGCTAGATGAGTCCGCTGGGGGGGTGATAGATGAGTTCGCTGGGGGGGGTGCTAGATGAGTTCGCTGGGGGGGGGTGTGCTAGATGAGACTGCTGGGGGGGGGTGCTAGCTGAGTCTGCTGGGGGGGGGTGCTAGATGAGACTGCTGGGGGGGGGGTGCTAGATGAGTCTGCTGGGGGGGGTGTGCTAGATGAGACTGCTGGGGGGGGGGTGCTAGATGAGTCTGCTGGGGGGGGGGTGTGTGCTAGATGAGTCTGCTGGGGGGGGGTGTGCTAGATGAGTCTGCTGGGGGGGGTGCTAGATGAGTCTGCTGGGGGGGGGGGGCCGGGGGTGTGTGCTAGATGAGACTGCTGGGGGAGGGTGCTAGATGAGACTGCTGGGGGGGGGGGTGCTAGATGAGTCCGCTGGGGGGGTGCTAAATGAGTCCGCTGGGGGGGGTGATAGATGAGTTCGCTGGGGGGGGGTGCTAGATGAGTTCGCTGGGGGGGGGTGTGCTAGATGAGACTGCTGGGGGGGGGGGTGTGCTAGATGAGTCTGCTGGGGGGGGTGCTAGATGAGTCTGCTGGGGGGGGGGGGTGTGTGTGCTAGATGAGACTGCTGGGGGGGGGGTGTGTGCTAGCTGAGTCTGCTGTAGATGAGACTGCTGGGGGGGGGGGGGTGTGCTAGATGAGTCTGCTGGGGGGGGGGGTGCTAGATGAGTCTGCTGGGGGGGGGGGGGGGGTGTGCTAGATGAGACTGCTGGGGGGGGGTGTGCTAGCTGAGTCTGCTGGGGGGGGGGTGTGCTAGATGAGTCCGCTGGGGGGGTGATAGATGAGTTCGCTGGGGGGGGGGGGGGGTGGGTGCTAGATGAGTTCGCTGGGGGGGGTGTGCTAGATGAGACTGCTGGGGGGGGGGGGGTGTGCTAGATGAGTCTGCTGGGTGGGGTGCTAGATGAGTCTGCTGGGGGGGGGTGCTAGCTGAGTCTGCTGGGGGGGGGGGGGTGTGTGTGCTAGATGAGACTGCTGGGGGGGGGGGGGGTGTGCTAGCTGAGTCTGCTGGGGGGGGGGGGGTGTGTGCTAGATGAGACTGCTGGGGGGGGGGGTGTGCTAGCTGAGTCTGCTGGGGGGGGGGGGTGTGTGCTAGATGAGACTGCTGGGGGGGGGTGTGCTAGATGAGACTGCTGGGGGGGGGGTGTGTGCTAGATGAGACTGCTGGGGGGGGGGGGGGGTGTGCTAGCTGAGTCTGCTGGGGGGGGGTGTGTGCTAGATGAGACTGCTGGGGGGGGGGTGTGTGCTAGCTGAGTCTGCTGGGGGGGGGGGGGGTGTGTGCTAGATGAGACTGCTGGGGGGGTGTGTGCTAGATGAGACTGCTGGGGGGGGTGTGCTAGCTGAGTCTGCTGGGGGGGGGGGGGTGTGTGCTAGATGAGACTGCTGGGGGGGGGGTGTGCTAGCTGAGTCTGCTGGGGGGGGGGTGTGTGCTAGATGAGACTGCTGGGGGGGGTGTGCTAGATGAGACTGCTGGGGGGGGTGTGCTAGATGAGACTGCTGGGGGGGGTGTGCTAGATGAGACTGCTGGGGGGGGTGTGCTAGCTGAGTCTGCTGGGGGGGGGGGGGGGTGTGTGCTAGATGAGACTGCTGGGGGGGGGGTGTGCTAGCTGAGTCTGCTGGGGGGGGGGGGTGTGTGCTAGATGAGACTGCTGGGGGGGTGTGCTAGATGAGACTGCTGGGGGGGGGTGTGCTAGCTGAGTCTGCTGGGGGGGGGGGGAGGGTGCTAGAAAAAAAACACAAGCTGCCACTGCCAAAATTTAAAATTGTCATGAAGAAAGAAATTTACATCACAATTAACAAGTGCAGGTGCCTTACCTCTGGCTGGGGAGCGTTGTTTCAGTGAGGAGACACTGAGCCAGGTCCTTGCCACTCTTCGGGGGTGGGGTGTTTCCGAAGCACGTCTCTTCTCTTCAGACTGCAGCTAGGCACTCTTCAAGTCAGCGCTGTAAGCCCAGCAGGTGACGTTTTTGACGCCGGGCGTCCCCTCCCCTGAAGTGCCACATGACCTGGCCTGCCTGCCTCAGAGACTCCTGGGAGGTGGGAGTTGTAGTTTGCTGTGCTCACACCTCAATTAACTTTAGTGCAGCCGGACTACAACTCCCACAATGCAGTGCAGGCATGGCAGCAGCCAGCAGAATCGAGCTACCCAATCGACGGCCGGACTACAGCTCCCACAATGCAGCAGCATCGAGCTAGCCAATCGGCGGCCGGCTACAGTACAGTACTACATCTCCCACAATGCAGCGCAGCATCCAGCCAGCCAATAGGCGGCCGCCTTGGCCACATCCATACAAAAAAAAAAAAAAAAGAAAAAAAAAATGACAAACAGCCAGCGGCCGTTTTAAATAATGTAGGCACCGGCCTGGGGGGAAATTTCCACCCTGCCCCCCGGCCCAGCCCGCCCCTGTGGACGGGGAGCCTCTCCCTGAAAGATACCGGCTGATAGATGACAATAGGACGCTGATTATCCCCAGTGTGCAGAGAGACGACGCCGAGAGGAGATTCCGGGTCAGGATCACAAACCCGGTCAGTGAGGAGATCCGGGAATACCGGCTGACCAATGATACAATGTTCATCAGAATGCTGGAAACAGAAGGTATTGGTGACTATGGGGGAGGGGGTCATGTTATATTCCATGTATAGGAGTGTTATAGATTGGGGGTCATCCTGTCTCCTCTTCCTTGGGGGATCATAGTGGAAGTGTGACACAATGGTGACATTGTATCATGTTCAGTAGCGGCCAGTCCACAGGGGGTGCACAGGCGCTGCCACCCCTATTCATGTGTCCGGCCCCCTGATCTACATACAGGGATGCCAGACCATGGATTCCAATGGGGGGCAGGGGGGTGTGTTTGTTTTTTTGACGCATGTGATTAGAGCCAGAGGCTCTAGTAGGATGGTCTCGGAGGACAGAGCACTGTGCTCCGAGCTCACCTAGTTGTTACAATAGTGAATATTAATTCGCTATTGTAACACTGAATCTCCTCTTGGCCAATCAGGAAGCGGTTCATGAGACCTGTCGCCCGATTGGCCGAAAGGAGATCTGATTTGCCGGCAGGAAATGGGCACAGAAGGGGAGGTAGAAGATGCACGCAAGAGAACCAAGCAGCCTGGAAAGAAGCTGCTACTGCCTGCCATTATAGAAGTGCGGGGGTAAGTGCAGGGGCCCCGATTGACTCATCAACCCAACCGGGGGGGAGTTGGTGGTGGGTGGATTGTTTGCCACGCCCCCCTCAAAAAAAAAAAAATACCAGCCACCACTGGTCATGTTGTCTCTTCTCTGCTCTCCTGATGGAGGATCCTACAGGTGAGATGTCACATGACCACCGACCATACAGACTGATACATTGTATATTTATCACATCTAAAGTGACGTTAAAACCTATGCCTTAAATTTGATCTAAACATGTACTAATATTATTGCGATCTGCTTGCTTCTTTGTTGCCACTCATTCTGCACATTGTCCTGGATTCTTTGTACAGAGCGGCACGTCACATGACACTCCTTCACGTCACATGTGGGACGGTTCAGGGTTCCTGAACAGCAGAACATTACCTCCTTGCTTCGCTGTCCATTGCAATCTATGTGAATGGGTGGGCGGGGCTCAAGTGGTCAAGTGATTGTTTGTAAAAAAACAAAACAAAAATCATCTATGTAAATAACAATGTAGCAAAAAACGAAAGGAAGCTTTGCTTACATGGGTTTGTTTTACATAATGTTTACATTTTTTTTTTTTTTTTTTTTTTTTAAAGGGCCAGAATGGAATGTGTTCCCAGATGGTCAAGTTTTGACAGCTGCTAACTGCAGTTGTCTAGTGCCACTTTTTCAGGATGCACTGCACAAAAGCGCATGGTATGGCGGTACCATGCGTTTTGGTGGCTGCGAAAGTGCTGCATTTGTAAGCTGCGTTTGGGTTGTCATTAACAATTATTGGAACTCGCACGCATCTCACCTGCGGTACAGGAAACGCACCTTTCCCACACCACATTAAAGTGTGAAAGGATCCTAAAAACAATCACACGACCACTGGAGCCCCGCCCACTCATTCACATAGGCTACAATGGACAGCGGAGCAAGGAAGAAATGCGCTGCTGTCATTCATGTGGAACAGCTGAAAGCATACAAATGTGTTTTTTTGTACAATATTTATTGTCTATGTGAATAAATGAAAGCAGGCATTGCTTGCATGCGTTTATTTTTAATGATATTTGCATTTAGATGTGTGCGTTTTTTTTATTTTTTTTTATTACATCAATCATGTGACCAATAGAGCTCTGCCCACACGTAGCACATAGACTTATGCCACGTACACACGCTCTGAATTCTCGTCGGAAAAAGCTCTGATGGTTTTCCCGTCGGAATTCCGACGGAATTTCGCTCAGTCTTGCCTACAAACGGTCACACCAAATTCCGACGGTCAATAACACCACGCCTTAAAAAAGTTTGACGGCACTATAAAAGGGAAGTTTAATGCTTCTGAGCATACGTCGAATTGTTTCCGCGCATGCGTCGGAATTTTGCGTGTCGGAATTGCATACACACGATCGGAAAATCCGATGGAAAGGTTTTCCGTCGGAAAAATTAAGAACAGGTTCTCAATCTCAATTCCGACAGAAAAAGACCGATGGGCATACACACGGTCGGAAAATCCGATGAAAAGCTCCCATCGGACTGTTTCCATCGGAAATTCGACCGTGTGTACGCCGCATTAGGTCCTGTTCACACCTAAGCAATTTTCTGCTTGAAGCTTGTAGCTCTAAAACGCTCAACAAGCCAAATCCCAATTCATTTCAATGGCCTCTGTTCACATCTGAGCGTTCTGTCACCTGGATCAAAACGCCCGTCACTCAAAAAAGTACATGAGCTTCTTTTTAGCAGATTGCATGCGTTTTTGACCCCATAGACTTCAGTAGAAACGCCTGACTTGAGCGATCATTTTAGCATTTTGTCACTTTTTTTTACTGCTGAAATAGCAGCTCTCCACCCATAATTTCCTCTCCTTCTCCTTCCTCTAGTGCTTTCTATTGGCTAAACAAAAATGCTTGAAGCTGTAAAACACTTATAATACACTTCTGAAAACGCCAGTAAATCGCTACGCTCAGGTGTGAATGCAACTTACTGAAGACCTGGGGATAGTATCACATGACCCAAAAAAGGGTTTATACAAGCCTTGTAATTCATCAGTGAACGCGCTGTGGCTTTAAACGATTCAGCCCCAGAAGATTTTAACTCCTTCCCGCCCAGAGCACTTTTTGCGATTCGGCACTGCGTCGCTTTAACTGACAATTGCGCGGTTGTACCCAAACAAAATTTACGTCCTTTTTTTTCCCCACAAATAGAGCTTACATTTGGTGGTATTTGATCATCTCTGCGTTTTTTTTTATTTTTTTTTGTTTTTTTTTCCCGCTATAAACAATTTTAGAAAAAAAACACGTTTTACTTTTTGCTATAATAAATATCCCCATTTTTTTTTTTTCTCAGTTTAGGCTGATATGTATTCTTCTACATATTTTTGGTTAAAAAATAAAAATAAAAAATCTCTAAGCGTATATTGATTGGTTTGCGCAAAAGTTATAGCGCCTACAAAATAGGGGATAGATTTATAGCATTTTAATTTTTTTTAATGGTGGCGATCTGCTTTTTTTTTTTTTTTTATTTATATTGTGATTGCAACATTATGGCGGACACATCGGACAATTTTGACACATTTTTGGGACCATTGGCATTAATAAAGCGATCAGTGCTATAAAAATGCATTGATTACTATAAAAATTTCACTATCCGTGAAGGGGTTAACACTAGCGGGCGATCAAGGGGTTAATTGTGTTCCCTAGTGTGTGTTCAAACTGAAGGGGATGGGACTGACGAGGGGAGATGACAGATCGTCTGTTCATATGAATGAACAGGGGGAGATTTTTTGGTGGGATTTTTTAGGTGCCAGGCAAGGAAGTCGCATTACAACACTTTGTATGAACAGACGATTTGTCATTTCTCCCCTCAGAGAACCGGGATCTCTGTGTTTGCACTTGCATCGGCTCCGGGGGTAAGCAGCATGCACGCGCCCCTAGTGGCCGCCTTAGGAACCGACGTAACATAACTACGCTTCGCCTGCCTGTGCCATTCTGCCACAGTAAAACCGTGGTGGCTGGTCGGCAAGTGGTTAATGATACCATGTACTACATATAGTGTGTGTGGGTGTGTGTGTGTGTGTGTGTGTGTATTCCAGCTCCGTTCTCTGTGCAAAGAGAAAAAGCATCTGTTCAATGCTTCCTCTCCATTGTAGCTGCGGATCAGCTGAGCAGGGAGAGGGGGAGGTGTAGTGAATGCATCTGCGAATCAGATGCGTTCCTATAGAAGAATATGTGCCTGCAATTCACACCGCACTGCCTAGAAAACACCCTTGTTTTTTGGGCAATGCAGAGTGCGAATGCAACGCACATATGTGAACCAGATTGATTGAAAGTAATAGATTTTAAAATGTTCTGCGTATTGGATGCGGTGTAAGCCGCATCCAATTCGCATAGGTGTGAACCCCGCCTTAAAGCATGCACACATGGGTTTAATGTCATTTAAAGTGGAGCTCCACCCAGAAATGGAACTTCCGCTGTCTGGATCCCCCCCCCCCCCCCCCTCCGGTGTCACATTTGGCACCTTTTTGGGGGGGGGGGGGGTGATCTACGCCATGTCCGGCCCCTCTTCAGTCCCGTCCCCCCACTGTCTTCTGGTAGACACACAGGTCCCAGAAGACAGCAGGGACCATTCGGATTGCGCAGCTCGACTTGCGCATGCACAGTAGGGAACCGGGCTGTGAAGCCGCAAGGCTTTGCTTTTTGATTCTCTTACTGAAGATGGCAGCGCCTCCACCCGAGAGCTGAGGGACAGGTTGGTTTCGGGTGAGGACATCGCGGGCACCCTGGGACAGGTAAGTGTCCTTATTTTAAGTCAGCAGTTGCAGTGTTTGTAGTCGCTTTCAGTCTCAATGTTTCTAAATCACATTTATTCTATTACAGAATATAATCCGCATGGAAGAAATAAACAAATCATCATAGCTGTGAGTTTCCTCCCAGTAGTAATAATAGTCCTGATAATCTACATGAGAACACATCGGGTGAGTGATACGACGGATTTCTCTTTATACTATTGCAGTGATGATGAGCAGACAGCTGGTGCAGAAACAAATGATATACATTATCAGCTCACAGCCAGCGGGTACTTATAATTTAGCCCTTTCATGTCTGGCATAATCAAATTTTTATGTGAACGACCACATTGTGGAGCTTTGGCATGCAGCTGTTTACTCAATAACTTTCTAGCTGGTTTGCATACCAAAATCATTTTCATAGTTGGGTTGAAAAAAGGCCATCTAGTTCAACCAAAAAAAACCTTTTACAGCCACCTACGTAAGGGCTGTAGCAGTAAGGATGGGCTCAGGCGTGTTCGCAGCTCCACGTGCCCGAGCCCGACAGGAAGCTGACACTGCGGAGCGCTAATCGCAGGCAGTGAGATATTTCCCGATCCGAGTCTGCACAGATCAGGAAATGTCTCATTGCCTGTGATTAGCGCTCCGCAGTGTCAGCTTCCTGTCGGGCTCGGGCACGTGGAGCTGCGAACGCGCCTGAGCCCATCCATATGTAGCAGCAGCATTTATTTCTTCAACTGACTCTCTGCATTCTTGGGGGAGTTATTGCTGCTCACTCCTTCCCTTGGGTGTGGCAACATGGCCTCCTATTCCCCAACATATATCCCAAGCTCTGCTACCCCTCCAGGGTGTCTCAGATGGCTATGGTGGGTGTCTGCTGGGAGAGCGGAAGACGAGCACTGAATAAGGCTCAATGCACACTGGAGCTCAAAAAAGCTGTTTCTGGGCACCAGATTGCTGGCAGAAAACGCTGGTCGAAAAACGTGATTTTTATCAGAGTTTTGCATTGCCGTTAATGCACGTTCAGCGGCGCCAGCTTTTAGCAGCGTTAATTCTGCCTCTATTCAAAATCAATGGTTCCCTATGAAAGCCCATCAATTTGAATAGAAGTCGCACACCAGAAGTCGCATCATCATGATCCGACTTGCAGTGCGTCTTGTGTGCTGAGGATAAGGGGGAACCCCCGCCAAAATGAAAAAAAAATTGGCATGGCCCCCCCCCCCTCGGACGGTACCAGACCCTTCAGTCTGGTATAGATTTTAAGGGGAACCCTCCTCGCCAAAAAAACAGCAAGGGTTCCCCCCAAAAATCCATACCAGACCCTTATCTGAGCACGCAGCCCAGCCGGTCAGGAAAGGGGGTGGGAACGAGCGAGCGCCCCCCATCCTGAACCGTACCAGGCCGCATGTCCTCAACATGGGGGGTAAGTGCTTCGGGGCAGCGCCCCCCCACCCCAAAGCACCTTGTCCCCATCTTGATGAGGACAAGGGCCTCTTTCCAACAACCCTTGCCGACTGGCTCACGACGATATACGTTGACACAATGGCATGGAGAATAGGGTTGCCACCCATCCGGGATTCACCCGGACAGTCCGGGTTTGGAATTGTGCGTCCGGGTTTCAGACCTCCTGAAACCCGGACACATTATTGAGAATGGACTGCGGTTCCCCAAGTAACCGAGTACCACAAGCACCAAGTACATAGGTGTGCCCACCCCAAACATTGACAGGAGAGGAGAGATGACTTGATCTCCTTCTGCTCCTCCTGCCCTTACCCCTCTGTCTGCCCACCCAAACTCCAATCCCCAGTATTCTTCAATCCCTGGAAAGGGATACATGGAAAATTGAAGCTCAACAGCCGGCAGATACATTGTGGATGAAAGGTATCAGTGCTTGAGCCTCCATACTTGGGTGAGTGAGCTCACCAACCAATGTGTGAAGTCTCCCCCTTCCTCCCTTCTCTCTCCTGCCTCTGAGCGAGTGTGTACATTAAGATAAGAGGGACTCTGATGTGGGGGAAACCCTGATTTAAGGGGAAATGCTGGGAACTCCAAAGTAAGTGGGAGCTTTGGTGAGTTCTTCTTTACACCAGAGTCCACAGCGTTCCCCCTTAAAATAAATTGGCGTGTGCCGCTAAAGTGTTCGGGTTTGGCTTGAAGAAATGGCGGCAACCCTAACGGACAGGCATATTAACGTACCTGTACTTTGCCTTTTATGACGCGGCATCGTGGGCGCGCGCCCGCCGCAAGCTCCGTGAGTGTGATTGCGGTTTCCGCGGACTCTACGTCCGCGGGGATTCCCGCGATCGTCTCACAGAGAGGAAGAAATGCTGATGTAAACAAGGCATTTCCCCGTTCTGCCTAATGACAGGACACTGATCTCTGCTCCCTGTAATCGGGAACGGTGATCAGTGTCGTGTCACACAGCCCCTCCCCCCCCCACAGTTAGAATCACTCCCTAGGACACACTTAACCCCTGCAGTGCCCCCTCCTGGTTAACCTGTTCACTGCCAGTCACATTTACACAGTAATCAATTCATTTTTCTAGCATTTTTATAGCACTGATCGCAAACTAGCGCTGCTGTATGTAAGTGTCCGCTGTATCCGCCATAATGTCGCAGTCACAATAAAAATGGCTGATCGCCGCCAAAAAAAATCTATCCCCTATTTTGTAAATGCTATAACTTTTGTGCAAACCAACCAATCAATAAACACTTATTGCGATTGTTTTTTTTTTTTTTTTACCAAAAATATGTAGAAGAATACATATTGGCCTAAACTGAGGAAAAAAAATTGTTTTTTTTTTATATATTTTTTTGGGGGGGATATTTATTATAGCTAAAGTAAAGTAAATATTGCTTTTTTTTTCAAAATTGTCGCTCCTTTTTTTGTTTTTTATAAAAATAAAAACCGCAGAGGTGATCAAATACCACCAAAAGAAAGCTCTATTTGTGGGGGAAAAAAGGACGTCAATTTTGTTTGGGAGCCACGCCGCACGACCGCGCAATTGTCAGTTAAAGCGACGCAGTGCCGAATCGCAAGAAGTGCTCTGGTCTTTGGCCAGCCAAATGGTCCAGGGCTGAAGTGGTTTACCACTTCACCACTGGAAGGTTTTACCCCTTTAATGACCAGGCCATTTTTTGCGATACAGCACTGCGTTATTTTAACTGATAATTGCGTGGAATTTCTTCATCAATTTAGGCCGATATATTGTACATATTTTTGGTAAAAAAAAAAAATTACACATCTCCCCATTCCATACAAAGACAGCTCTTCCCTGACTGCCCTGTACAACCACATCCTCCGTACAACCTCCAACCTCCCGGGACCCCCTTCCCACACCCGGACAATCGCCGTGCTCCCAGCCCGTTCGGTAAACAATCGTCTTCCATAGGAGGGTGGGACCAGGCCGCCTCTGGTGCTCCAGGGCTGAGGAGGAGGCGTCTGCTGCAGGGGGGGGGGAGCACCTAGCTTCCGCCATCCTGATCACCATCACCAGGGCTCCGGGAGACCAGAGATCACAGCATGCTAAGCGGGGATCAGTTTAGGTAGTTTGTGGTCAGTTTAATGGAGGAACCGTGCCATGATGGGGTGCGGGAAGGTGATGTGAGTTGGGATCTGAGCTAGTAAGAGGTTGTCATGTTTTCCTAATACTATCTTGGCATCATTTGAAGGCCATGTTGTTATCGCAGTATTCTTCCCCCGACCATGAACTCCCTGTTATGGCTGTAAGATGGGTGTACCAAATAAAGTGGCCATGATTTGACCAGTTGGAGGCTGCAGTTACTCTGCTCCTTCTAGGTTTTTGTGCTGCTTTTATTTACTTTTTGTTTTTATTCTGTTCTACAGGAACTCCTTTTTTAACCTCTTGCCTACCGGGCACTTTCAACCCCTTTCTGCCCAGATTTTCAGCTTTCAGCGCTGTCGCACTTTGAATGACAATTGTACAGTGATGCAACACTGTACTCACTGATCGGCACTGATGGGGGCACTGCTTGACACGAGGGGGGGGGGTGCTGATGATCAGCACTGATTGGGGAGAAAGGGGGGCGCTGATCAGCACTGATTGGGGAGAAAGGGGGGCGCTGATCAGCACTGATTGGGGAGGGGGAGCGCTGATGATCGACACTGATGTGGGGGGGGGCCCTGATTGAAATTGATGGGGCACTGATGATCAGCACTGATGTGGGGGGGGTGGTGATTGGCACTGATGTAGGGGGGGGGCTGATTGGCACTGATGTGGGGGGGGGCACTGATGTGGGGGGGGGCACTGATGTGGGGGGGGGGCTGATTGGAACTGATGTGGGGGGGGGGCTGATTGGAACTGATGTGGGGGGGGGGCTGATTGGAACTGATGTGGGGGGGGGGCTGATTGGAACTGATGTGGGGGGGGCTGATGATTGGCACTGATGTGGGGGGGGGGGCTGATGATTGGCACTGATGTGGGGGGGCTGATGATTGGCACTGATGTGGGGGGGGGGGGGCTGATGATTGGCACTGATCTGGAGGGGCTCTGATTGGCACTGATGTGGGGGGTGCTGATTGGCACTGATGTGGGGGGTGCTGATTGGCACTGATGTGGGGGGTGCTGATTGGCACTGATGGGGGGGGGGGGTGGCTGATGCTCGGCACTGATGTGGGGGTCGCTGATTATCAGCACCCTAACTATCGGTGTGAACGATGTCCTGACAGCCTGGCCAGTTAATGGCAGCTGGCAAATCAGTTTACACGTGATCAGCTGTGATTGGACAAAGCTGATCACATGATAAAGGGCTGCTGGGAATGGCCCTTTACCCCGATTTTGTGATCCGCTGGGTCCCAAGGACATAGCAGTCGCAGAGCGCGCCCATAGGGAGCAGAATTCTGGGAAGACGTCTATTGACGCCCTCCCAGAACTGGACGCCCATGCTGTAGCTGTCATTTGGCTATAGTGCGGTGGTTAAAGTGTGAAATGAGGGGCGTGCTGTAAGCCCAATTTGGTTTAAATTCTATAATCCCTTTCACGTGATTGGATATTTGAAACAAACTCAAATTCACTTTGCTTTACTATGAACTTCTGGCTCCCCCACCTCCATCCCACTTTATTTTTGGTCTAATTTGATCAGTATATATATATATATATATAATGTATGTGTGTAACCCGGTTATTCTGTTTCAGGGCCGTTATCTGAAATGATGAGCTGGAAAACTGATACCGGTAATAGAGAGTTCTGGAGAGTGGGTGTGTGAGGGTGATCAGTGATTTAATTACTGTTTGGTTCTCTCTACATCCGACTCTCTGGATCTTGATATTTCCAAATGGCATCACCTCAACTCTTCAGCCCGCGGATGGGACCTTTTCGGGGAAGTACCGATCCTTCGATTCTTTGCCCTCATTGGGAAATACTGATTCTTTTATTTATTTATTTTTCCAGCTTTTCAAAAGTTGTGTTTTTTTATTTATTTTTTTATATAGCTGTATTTCTCTCATCAACTGTTTTGTCATGTTCATTGTACATTTAAGGCTTAAACAATTTTTGGCATGTGCACTGTGAAAATAAATTCACAATAATGAAGTGTGTGGTGTGTGTATCTAGGCTGTAGCGTTATGTGCAACTCATCCCTCTGAATGTTTGGTGCTGAGAGTTACAGATCCAGCTGGAGTACTCCGATCACGGTGGGTTGTCTTACTCCAGCTCCTCCATTCAGAAAATGTCTTGCATTCATTTTAATGAATGCAAGGCACTCTGTGATTGGAAGAGGTGTGGATGAATGTCATGGAGCACCTTACATTCATTAAAAGATGCAAGGCATTTAGTGAATGGAGGATCTGGAGTGTGAGCAACCTGGCTTTTTTCAAGGCTAATGGGCAAGCTGTGGTGAAAAAAAAAGGACATGGGGATCTGGGCATGGTCATGGGGATGTTTTACCAAGCAAAAAAAGTAATTGTAATTATAAAAATGCTGTACTGCAAGGAATGGGTCCTTGGTAATGTGACACAGATATAATATTGATCCTTTTAACCACTTAAGCCCCGGACCATTTGGCTGACTAAAGACTAGACAGCTTTTTGCGATTCGGCACTGCGTCGCTTTAACTGACAATTGCGCGGTCGTGCGACATGCCTCCCAAACAAAATTTACATGTTTTTTTCCCCACAAATAGAGCTTTCTTTTGGTGGTTTTTGATCACCTCTGCGGTTTTTATTTTTTTGCGCTATAAACAAAAAAAGAGCCTGAATTTTGAAAAAAAAACTATATTTTTTAACTTTTTGATATAATAAATATCCCCCAAAAAATATATAAAAAAACATTTTTTTTCCTCGGTTTAGGCCGTTACGTATTCTTCTACATATTTTTGGTAAAAAAAAAAAAACGCAATGAGCGTTTATTGATTGGTTTGCGCAAAAGTTATAGCGTTTACAAAATAAGGGATAGTTTTATGACATTTTTATGAACAATTTTTTTTTTTTTTACTAGTAATGGCGGCCATCAGCGTTTTTTTATTTTTAATTTTTTTTTTTTACCGTGACATTATGGCGGACACATCGGACATTTTTTGACACATTTTTGGGACCATTGTCGTTTATACAGCAATCGGTGCTATACAAATGCACTGATTCCTGTGTAAATCAATCCTGGGGAGTGATTCTAACTCTGGGGGGGCGTGGCTACGTGTGACGCATCACTGATCACCGCTCCTGATTACAGGGAGCTGTGATCACTGTCACTAGGCAGAACGGGGAAATGCTTGTTTACATCAGCATTTCCCGTTCTTTCTCTCCGTGAGACGATCGCGGGTATCCCCATGGACATCGAGTCTGCGGGACACGCGATCCTACTCACGGAGCTTGCTGTGGGCTTGCGCCCACAGGCCGCTTCTTAAAGGGCAACTTACAGGTACGTTAGTTTGCCTGTACGTGCCATGCTGCCGCAGTATATCTGCGTGAGGCGGTCGGCAAGCGGTTAAATGACATGCTTCTGATTTAGATCAGAACTAAACTGCATCTGCACACCACAAACCAGCTATTTAATTAATTTTTTAATGAATAAAACAATTTCATCCATCCATGTCTCCATGCTTTATTTTGCTGAGAAATCTCTTTGAAATACACCTCCCTGTGATCAAGTTGGACGTAACGAAACATGTTAGGGGAGTGGCTACACGGCAACTGAATCTTGACGCTGAGTGTTATCTGTGAGTGCGAGGAGGGGTTGGAGATGCAGCACGCAGGCACTCGGTATGTAACTAACATATACCAAAGGCGATTTGTTTTTTTATTTGTGATGTAAGCGCATTCATTTTTCATTAAAATTGTTACCCAAGAGGTTTTTACACTATTGGAGGCTTTGTGTTGATTTTATCTCTACGTGTGAGGAGAGCTGCCATCCATTTGAATCTGAGGAGATCAGAGCGGAGATTGGATTAATCATCTGCTTAACCGGTTCCCGACCGGCGCACGACTATGTACGTCGGCAGAATGGCACGGACAGGCAGGAGGGCGTATATATATATATATATAAGTCCCTCCTTAATGCCGTCCGTGCTATCGGGAGCGCGCCGGGACCCCCGTGAGGCCGGTCGCGGGTCCCGCGGACTCGATCGCCGCTGGGACACCCGCGATCGTCTCACGGGAAGGCTGAACGGGGAGATGCGGAAATACACAGCATCTCCCGTTCTGCCTAGCAACTAGCGACGCCGATCTCTGCTCCCTGTGATTGGAGCAGAGATCAGCATTCACTAGCTGACAGCCACGCCCCCCCCACAGTAAGAAACACACCCCTAGGCATACTTAACCCCTACACTGCCCCCTAGTGGTTAACCCCTTCACTGCCAGTGTCATTTATACAGGAATCAATGCATTTAAATAGCACTGATTGCTGTATAAATGACAATGGTCCCAAAAATGTGTCAAAAATGTCCGATGTGTCCGCCATAATGTCGCAGTCACAATAAAAATCGCTGATCGCCGCCATTACTAATAAAAAAAAAAAAATATTAATAAAAATGCTATAAAACTATCCCCTATCTTGTAAACGCTATAACTTCTGTGCAAACCAATCAATAATCGCTTATTGCGATTTTTTTTTTTTTTTTACCAAGAATATGTAGAAGAATACGTATGGGCCTAAACTGAGGAAAAAAATGTTTTTTTATATATTTTTGGGGGATATTTATTATAGCAAAAAATAAAAAAGAATGCGTTTTTTTTTCAAAATTGTCGCACTTTTTTGTTTTATAGCGCAAAAAAAAAATAAAAACCGCAGGGGCGATCAAATACCACCAAAAGAAAGCTCTATTTGTGGGGAAAAAAAGGACGTCAATTTTGTTTGGGAGCTACGTCGCACGACCGCGCAATTGTCAGTTAAAGCGACGCAGTGCCGAATCGCAAAAAGGGGCCTGGTCCTTTGGCTGCCAATTGGACCGGGGCTGAAGTGGTTAATCACACATGCGATTTGAAATCTACAATCTGGTGATAGTAATAAGTGGAATTACCACCAAACCTGCGCAAATGGCAAAGAAATCGTATATGACTAGGTGTAAGCTGATAACATTAGGAGCGGCACGTTGTAAATGTGAGGAAATTAATTGGAACCGCTCTCTCTGTGAATTTAATAAAAGTGCAAAGAAGTGCTTAAATTGCATAAACCAGTGACCACAAACCCAATAAAATATAAATGATACAGTATGTGTCATCCAAAATTTATCTTGGTTAAAGAGTCCAAGATACTGAATCAAGTATTCAATAAAAAAAAAATCAAGGAACACTCAATCAAAATAAAAGTGTCCAAATGAACAATTTTGTGTATATAAACCTTCCAATATTCGGCAAAGGAGTAGATCTTCCATCACCAGCCACACATCCTACTCACCAGAATCCAATGACGGTCCCCCATTACAGGTAGTCATCAGCACTTAAAGTGGTGTTGCCACCAAAAAAAAAAAAATTGCTGACTTTTAAAAAAAAAATTTCAGGTGGACTCCCTCTTTAAGGTGAGAGTTTTGGGAGACTTTAGCACTAAGGCTACTTTCACACTGGAGCGTTGGGGGCGCTGGCGGTAAAGCGGCGCTATATTTAGCGCCGCTTTACCGGCGTTTTAGCAGCGCATTTTGGCCGCTAGCGGGGTGGTTTTACCCCCCGCGAGCGGCTGAAAAAGGGTCAATACCGCCTGCAAACCGCCGCTGCAGCGGCGTTTTGCGGGCGGGTTCGGAGCGCTGCCCCATTGTTTCCAATGGGAACAGGCGCTATAGGAGCGGTAAATATACCGTTCCTATAGCGAGCCAAAGATGCGGCTTGCAGGACATTTTTGAGTGTCCTGCAAGTGCACCGCTTCAGTGTGAAAGCCCTCAGGGCTTTCACACTGAAGACACAGCAACAGCTGTTTTCGGGTCGGTTTGCAGGCGCTATTTTTAGCGCAATAGCGCCTGCAAACCGCCCCAGTGTGAAAGGGGCCTAAGAGGCTGCTTTTGAAATATTGAGGAACATACATGGACATTTCAAAGTATTGACATTTATCCATCAAGACAGCGGAAGTTTGAACATTATATTTATCACTTTATTCATTATTTTAGAGGTCTTTAAAGTGATTTGTAAACCCACTTTTTGGACTTTTACCTATAGGTGAGCCTAGAATAAGACTTACCTATAGGTAGTGGAAATATCTCCTAAACGTGCGCCGTTTAGGAGATATTTCACTTGTAGTCCGCCGGAAATGGCTATGGCGCATGCACAGGGAAGAAACAAAACTAAAGGCCGTTTCTTCTCTAGCATATGCTGCAGGTCGCGGCTCCCGTGTGCATGCGCAGGAGTGACATCACACGGCTTCGGCAAATCACAGAGCCGGGGTCCGCGGCCCCCGAAGGAAGAGGGCAAGAAGATGGACGCTGCCCACACAGGGGACGTCGCTGGATTCTTTTGCAGGTAAGTGGTACATAATGGGCTAGTATGCGATGCATACTAGCCCATTGGTTGTGCTTTTCTTTGCAGGCTGTACAGGCCAGGGAGCAAAAGAGGAAGTAAATCCCATCAGGGTTTACTTCCGCTTTAAGGCGTCAGCATACCAAGACATTTTGGACAATTTAATCCCCCCAACTTTGTCAGAACTGTTTGGGGACGGCCCCTCCCTGTTCCAACATGACTGCCCACCAGTGCACAAATCAAGGTCTATAAAGACATGGATGAGCGAGGTTGGGGTGGAAGAACTTGACTGGCCTGCACAGAGTCCTGACCTCAACCTGATAGAACACCTTTGGGATAAACTAGAGGGGAGACTGTGAGCCAGGCCTTCTCATCCAACATCAGTGCCTGACCTCACAAATGCTCTTCTGGAAGAATGGTCAAACGTTCCCACAGACACCCTCCTAAACCTTGTGGACGGCCTTCCCAGAAGAGTTGAAGCTGTTATAGCTGCAAAGGGTGTGCCAACTCTATATTGAACCCCAAGGACTAACCCCCCTGTACACACGATCGGAAATTCCGACCACTAAATCCGTCGGATTTTTTCAGACGGATTTTTGTCCGACACTGGTGTTGCATACACACGGCCGGACGCAACACGGCCGGACGTTTGTTGCGTACGACGGAACTACTTAGAGCTACGTAGAGGCTAGTAGCCAATAGCTTTGGTCTCGTAATTTGATCTGAGCATGCGTGGCACTTTGTCCGTCGGAATACTCTACACACGATCGTATTTTGTTGTCGGAAAATTTGAGAACAGGATCTCAAGTTTTTTCCGGCGGAAATTCCAATGGAAAAAGTCCGATGGAGCCCACACCGACAACATGGTCCAATCGGACATTTTCCGTCGGTAATTCCGAGCGTGTGTACGGGGCAGAAGACTGGGATGTCATTACATTTCATGTGTGCGTGTAAAGGCAGGCGTCCCAATACTTTTGGTAATGTAGTGTATATATAATTGTATTTTTAATAGCAGTAGATAAAGTAGCTAACATAGCGCCACCTGCTGTACGCACACGTGTAACATTTTATCAGAGTAAAATATGACATTGTTATTTTTCCAGTCCTGACTATAGACAGAGCCGGTACAGAACCACCATGTATCCTATTTATTATGTGATGCTCTGCGGACTCAGAAGAGATGGAAAGGAAATTGATGAACAGAGTTATCTCCTTCATCCGGATGCAGGCTCTGGAGGTATCCAGTCTTCATAGAGCCCCTGCCTTGGCGCTAGAGGTGAAGAAAATAGCCTGTACTTCTGGGGAGGGTGAGAAGGTGACCAACGTTGGTGGGCGGCTCAGACATCCGCTCCGTCACATGGTGGCTGGAAGAGAATTCTCAGTCCTGATGAGCTACAAGATGTCACCTATCAGATCAATCACTGTTATATTTCCCACAAACATGTCCATGATAACAGTCCATTGAAGTTATAGCCGACCCGGCAGGTCCCTTCACTGCACGACATACAGTAGCTGAGGGCACAAATGATATAAACCCATTTGCTGGGCACCATATGCTTTTATATACCCAGATATTACCTTCTTATACTAGCAGTGACATCATCACCGTGCTGCACCAAACTACGGCCCTCCAGATGTCCAGGAACTACAATTCCCATCATGCTTAGTCACGTCTAGACATGTGCACTGACAAAAAATGTGTTCATTTTCGTTTTTTTGCTTTTTTCGGAAATTCGGAAAATCGAAAATTCGGAAAATTGGAAATTCGAAAATTCTGAAATTTCGGGAATTTTCACATTTCTATTTTCCGGATTTCCGAATTCCGGAAATGCGAAAATTCGAATTCCGGAAATGCGAAAATTCGAATTCCGGAAATGCGAAAATTCGAAATGTGAAAATTCCCGAAATTTCAGAATTTTCGAATTTCCAAATTTCAGAATTTTGGATTTTCGGAATTCGGGAATTCAAAGATTTGAAAATCCCAAAATTTGAAAATCTGAAAAAAGAAAGAAAATCAGTTAATCATTAATAACTAACTTTTAAATTAACGAGTACAAATTTATCCGAGGTTACGAATTATCTGAATGCCGCATCTAAACAAATAATAATAATTAATAATAATAAAAAGGTTTTATTATTATTATTGTTATTTATTATTATTAGATCGTTACATTCCATTTGGTTAGATGCGGCATTCGTTATTTCAGATAATTCATAACTTCGGTTAAATTCATATTCGTTACGTTCACAAATTCACAGACAAATTTGAAAGGGAATTCCAATACCTATAATTTAATAGTTAGTTATTATTTAGAATTAAACAGATTTTTCTTTCTTTTTTTCAGATTTTTCAAATTTTCTAATTTTTGGAAATTCCGAATTCGGAAAATCCGAAATTTCGAATTCCAAAAATCCGAAATTTCGGAATTCGTAAATTGGTAAATTCGGAATTCCGAAAATACAAAATTCGGAATTCCGAAATTCGGAATCCGGAAATCCGAAAATTTTGTAAATCCGAAAATGCAAAAAATCGCAATTCCGAAAATGCGAAATTCGGAATTCCGAAATTTCGAAATTCGGAAATCTGAAATTTCGCAAATCCGAAATTTCGCAAATTTTGAAATTCAGAATTAGAGAATTTGTCAAAATTCGGTAAAAAAAGAATTCGGAACTAAACGAATTGCACATGTCTAGTCATGTCTGTGAATGTCAGAGGTTTACAATGCCTCATGGGACGTGTAGTTCCGCAATGGCTGGAGGGCCGTAGTTTGCAGATCTCTGGGCAGAGAGTAGAGCTGTGGGAGGGGCCCAGCAGGCTCCACCCACTACAGGCTGCCTGCAGAAAACTACAGGAGAGGATGGAGACAAGACCAGTCCCCCTGCACAAGGAGAGAGAGAGAGAGAGAGAGAGCGTGTGTGGTGGGAGGGGCCTGGCAGGAGGGGCGGAGACAAGACTAGTCCCCCTGCACAAGGGGAGAGAGAGAGTGTGTGGTGGGAGGGGCGGAGACAAGACCAGTCCCCCTGCACAAGGGAGAGAGAGAGAGAGTGTGTGGTGGGAGGGGCCTGGCAGGAGGGGCGGATACAAGACCAGTCCCCCTGCACAAGGAGAGAGAGAGAGAGTGTGTGTGGTGGGAGGGGCCTGGCAGGAGGGGCGGATACAAGACCAGTCCCCTGCACAAGGGGAGAGAGAGAGAGAGAGTGTGTGTGGTGGGAGGGGCCTGGCAGGAGGGGCGGATACAAGACCAGTCCCCCTGCACAAGGGGAGAGAGAGAGAGAGTGTGTGTGGTGGGAGGGGCCTGGCAGGAGGGGCGGATACAAGACCAGTCCCCCTGCACAAGGAGAGAGAGAGTGAGTGTGTGGTGGGAGGGGCCTGGCAGGAGGGGCGGATACAAGACCAGTCCCCCTGCACAAGGAGAGAGAGAGAGAGTGTGTGGTGGGAGGGGCCTGGCAGGAGGGGCGGAGACAAGACCAGTCACCCCACACATGGAGAGAGCGCAGCAATGGCCAGTCTTTATTACAGGAACACATAGGCAAAGTGTCTGAACATCAACTACAGGTACTCAAGCAAGCAAGTCATTTAACCACTTCCCGCCCGGCCTATAGCAAAATAACAGGCGGGCGGTGGTTTTGTTATACTGACTGGGCGTCAAATGGCATCTTTCAGGATAACATGCTGGCGTGCGCCGATCGGTTGTGCGGTGTGTCACTCTGACACACCGCATCTTTGATCATGGTAAGAAGCCTCTGACGGAGGCTCCTTACCACGTGATCGGTTGTGACCAATCACAGCGTGAACCAGGAAGTGCCGGTAAATGGCTTTCCTTGGTTCGCGCTGACAGGGAGAGCTGATCGGCGGCTCTCCCTGTCAGAGGGGGGTCAGTACTGATAATCAGTACATTGATTATCATCGCAGCCCCAATGAGAGGTGCCCATCAGCTGCCAATCAGTGCCCATCAGCTTCCAGTCTGTGCACCATCAGTAATGCCTGCAGTGCCGCCTATCAGTGCTGCATATCAGTGTAGTCTATCAGTGCCCATCAATTCTACATATCAGTGCCGCCTCATCAGTGCCCGTCAGGGAAGGAGAAAACAAGATTTTATAACAGAAACAAAGAAAATATTTTTTTATAAAATGTATTTTTTTAGTTTATTGCGCAAAAAATAAAAACCCCCAGAAGTGATCAAATACCACCAAAAGAAAGCTCTATTTGTGGGAAGAAAATGATAAAAATGTGTAGCGCCAGAACCCCCTGCGGGGCGGCTATGGATTTCTGGGCTCACAGGTTACCTCCTCCTTGTAGCTCGCCGTTCGTTGTCTAGGGGTTCCCAGGGTTCGTACCCAGTAATTGCGGAGACTGACACTCAAAGTCCTTTTGAGGATTTTTATTTGCATAAAACGTTGAAACATAACAGTCTCTGAGTTGGGAATAGAGGGTATAGGTGATAAAGCTCAGGCACTTCAGAACTGCTGACATTCAGATAAATGTCTCTCTCTAGATGATCCAGAGAGTAGCCACTCGCAACTGGACACTTCACTGTTGGATAAACCCTTGTCTGTAGATCTAGCAGCCAACAAGTGATTCAAAGATTAGCAAAGTCTCTGCCACAGACTTGGTTGCAACTGAAGGATGGGTTAGGAACTTTTCCTATGGTACCTGAATCTTTCAGCCGATCCAGCGATACCGTAGGAAATGCGGATTCAACTAGTGTCCATACATCTCAGCTCCCAGGCTCTTACCGAGCAGCCAGCTTCATACGTGGCCCTCCTCCGAAGAGTCCTCCCCTGGTCGCTTGTCGAGTTGCTGTGCCTCTCCAATGCCGAGAGGACACCGGGACACTGAATCCTCCTTCAGTTACTGGGCCTCGAACTAGCCAGTTCCGAGGCTCGGAAACGGACGGATCCCCACCCCAGACCATGAGGGCCTCTGGGGGCTGGTCAGGGTGACCATGTTCACGGGGTCAGCAGACACTCCTGGGTCCAGGACCCCTCACTGTGCTGGTCAGGACCAGTGGCGGTGCGTGCATAGAGGGCGCAGGAGCGCCGCCCCCACTCTCCTGCACCGCTCTATCACCAATAGATAGATTCATGCATTGCATGAATCTCTATTGTCACCGCTGCCGCCCCCTATTCAGGTGTCCGGCCCCTTGTCGGGCACCGGGCATCTGAATTACAGCGGGGGGGTGTTTTTTGGAAGCGCCCTATTAGAGCTGTAAGCTCTAATAGGGGACCTGATTAGAGCGGTGTGCTCTAATAGGCTTCCATAAGTGTAAACAGCGGGCGCAATGCTGTGCGTTCGCTGTTTACACAGTATTGTGTTAGAGAAGCAAATACATCGCTTCCCTAACACAGACCGCCTCTCAGCCAATCAGGTTGCCGGGTCTGTGTTACCGGTCACCTGGTTGGCTGAAGTCACAGGCGCTGTGATTGGACGCCTAGGCGTCCAATCATTGCAGAAGACAGGAGGAGCGCGGGAGAAGATGTCGGGTCGATGAGGAGACACTGCTCGACGCCTGACGCCGTCACCAGCTGCACACCGAGACAAGGTAAGTGCCGGTAGATGGCGGGCAGAGGGCACATTGGCAGCATTTAATGGGCACAGTGACAGCACTTGGGGCATGGTGGCAGCGTTAGATGGGCACAGTGGCAGCACTTGGGGCACAGTGGCAGCACTTGGGGCACGGTGGCAGTGTTTGGAGCACAGTGGCAGCCTTTAATGGGCACAGTGGCAGCATTTGAGGCACAATGGCAGCACTTGGGGCACAATGGCAGTGTTTAATGGGCACAGTGGCAGAATTTAATGGGCACAGTGGCAGAATTTAATGGGCACAGTGAGGCTGTTTGTTTGCACCCCCCCAAAAATTTTGAGCACCAGCCGCCACTGGTCAGGACTGGAACCAGACCTGGAACAGAGCACCACCAACAACCAACACGTGACTTCAGCACCTTAAGTACCCCTTCCCGGAATACACAGCGGGGCCAGACGCGCCACTGATTGGCTCCGGGAAAATGCGTCCAACCATGCTGCGTTCTCCGCCTGTCACAGGTGCCTCACCTCACCTATGACCAGGCAGAACTCCAGCCCAGCCAAACTGATGCCAAAGTATAACCTAGAACAATTAACCCCCCAGAACTCTGTTACAGTTCTGGAAAAAACGAAATTTACAAGAATAAGTGAAAAAGTGTCGGCGCTACAAATGTCATATGGTTACAGTTAGGGATGAGCCGAACGCCCCCCCTGGTTCGGTTCCCAGCAGAACATGCGAACAGGCAAAGAATCGCTGCCCCCGAAAAAAATGCAGTTTTAAAAACTTTTTTTTGCATTGATACATGTCCCCTGGGGCAGGACCCGGGTCCCCAAACACTTTTTACGACAATAACTTGCATATAAGCCTTTAAAATGAGCACTTTTGATTTCTCCCATAGACTTTTAAAGGGTGTTCCGCGGCTTTCGAATTTGCCGCGAACACCCCAAATTGTTCGCTGGTCGGCGAACAGGCGATGTTCGAGTCGAACTTGCGTTCGACACGAACATCGGGCTCATCCCTAGTTACAGTATTGCATGACGTGACAGCGCTGAAAGCTGAAAATTGTTCTGGGCAGAATGGGGGGGGGGGGGGACCTATTGAAGTGGTTAAACCTGATTTCCGTATACGTTCCACATTCATTTTTTTTTTTCAATGAGCACAAGGCATTCTCTGATTGGATGAGGTGGATCAGTGATACCCTTATTTCCACCTCATCCAATCGGGGAATGCCTTATGTTCATTGAAAAAAATACAAGGTGTTCTGTGAATGGCGGTCATACCGTGCGACCCCCCCCCCCCCCCCCCCCGTGCCCCCCCCCCCCGCGTTCATTATGCAGCAGGGAAAACTTGGAAGACAGTGAGAATCATAGTGGCGACTAGGGATGGGCCCGGTGCTCGATGCGAACCCACGTTCGCATCGAGCACCGGGCGTTCGCTCGCTCGGCGAGCCCAGAACTATTTTGGCCGCTCGCATCACGTTCGTGTGATGCGAGCGGCCCCCGCAATGCATTGCGGCCGGCGCGGCCGACGCAGTGCATTGCTGGCTGATGATTGGCCAAGCATGCACTGTGACCCCGCATGCTTGGCCAATCACAGCCCCGGAAACTCGAAGAGCCATAATTGGCTACAGGCAGGACGCCTGTAGCCAATTACAGCTCAGGGGCTGTAGTACACGCCCCCCCCCCCTATAAAACGCCGCCACGCCGTCTGCGCCGGTCACATGCTGTTCCGGCGCAGATTGAGCAGGCTGATTCTGTGACACTCTGCTGCATTTAGATAGTTAGAGAGATTCACTTACAGAGATTGAGTTAGATAGATTCAGTTACAAAGATTGATTGAGAAAGAGGGGCTTGTAGTGTGTTCGTGGCAGGCAGGCAGAGCTCCTATATTTTGTTACCAGAAGCACCTATAGGACTTGTAGTGTGTTAGTCCCATTACACACACAGAGCTATATTTTCTTCCCAGAAGCACCTATAGGACTTGAAGTGTGTTAGTCCCATTACACACAGAGCTATATTTTGTTCCCAGAAGCACCTATAGGACTTGAAGTGTGTTAGTCCCATCACACACACAGAGCTATATTTTGTTCCCAGAAGCACCTATAGGACTTGAAGTGTGTTAGTCCCATTACACACACAGAGCTATATTTTGTTCCCAGAAGCACCTATAGGACTTGAAGTGTGTTAGTCCCATCACACACACAGAGCTATATTTTGTTCCCAGAAGCACCTATAGGACTTGAAGTGTGTTAGTCCCATCACACACACAGAGCTATATTTTGTTCCCAGAAGCACCTATAGGACTTGAAGTGTGTTAGTCCCATCACACACACAGAGCTATATTTTCTTCCCAGAAGCACCTATAGGACTTGAAGTGTGTTAGTCCCATCACACACACAGAGCTATATTTTGTTCCCAGAAGCACCTATAGGACTTGAAGTGTGTTAGTCCCATTACACACACAGAGCTATATTTTCTTCCCAGAAGCACCTATAGGACTTGAAGTGTGTTAGTCCCATCACACACACAGAGCTATATTTTTCTTCCCAGAAGCACCTATAGGACTTGAAGTGTGTTAGTCCCATCACACACACAGAGCTATATTTTCTTCCCAGAAGCACCTATAGGACTTGAAGTGTGTTAGTCCCATCACACAGAGCTCCTCTATTTTCTTTGCAGAAGCACCCATAGGACTTCTAGTGTGTTAGTGGCATCACACAGAGCTCCTATATTTTCTTCTCAGAAGCACCCACAGGACTTCTAGTGTGTTAGTGGCATCACACAGAGCTCCTCTATTTTCTTTGCATAAGCACCCACAGGACTTCTAGTGTGTTAGTGGCATCACACAGAGCTCCTCTATTTTCTTTGCAGAAGCACCCACAGGACTTCTAGTGTGTTAGTGGCATCACACAGAGCTCCTCTATTTTCTTTGCATAAGCACCCACAGGACTTCTAGTGTGTTAGTGGCATCACACAGAGCTCCTCTATTTTCTTTGCAGAAGCACCCACAGGACTTCTAGTGTGTTAGTGGCATCACACAGAGCTCCTCTATTTTTCTTTGCATAAGCACCCACAGGACTTCTAGTGTGTTAGTGGCATCACACAGAGCTCCTCTATTTTCTTTGCAGAAGCACCCACAGGACTTCTAGTGTGTTAGTGGCATCACACAGAGCTCCTCTATTTTCTTTGCAGAAGCACCCACAGGACTTCTAGTGTGTTAGTGGCATCACACAGAGCTCCTCTATTTTCTTTGCAGAAGCACCCACAGGACTTCTAGTGTGTTAGTGGCATCACACAGAGCTCCTCTATTTTCTTTGCAGAAGCACCCATAGGACTTCTAGTGTGTTAGTGGCATCACACAGAGCTCCTATATATTCTTCTCAGCAGCACCCACAGGACTTCTAGTGTGTTAGTTGCATCACACAGAGCTCCTCTATTTTCTTTGCATAAGCACCCACAGGACTTCTAGTGTGTTAGTGGCATCACACAGAGCTCCTCTATTTTCTTTGCATAAGCACCCACAGGACTTCTAGTGTGTTAGTGGCATCACACAGAGCTCCTCTATTTTCTTTGCAGAAGCACCCATAGGACTTCTAGTGTGTTAGTGGCATCACACAGAGCTCCTATATCTTCTTCTCAGCAGCACCCACAGGACTTCTAGTGTGTTAGTGGCATCACACAGAGCTCCTCTATTTTCTTTGCAGAAGCACCCACAGGACTTCTAGTGTGTTAGTGGCATCACACAGAGCTCCTCTATTTTCTTTGCATAAGCACCCACAGGACTTTTAGTGTGTTAGTGGCATCACACAGAGCTCCTCTATTTTCTTTGCAGAAGCACCCATAGGACTTCTAGTGTGTTAGTGGCATCACACAGAGCTCCTATATTTTCTTCTCAGCAGCACCCACAGGACTACCGACTACAATGGCTGGAAGACCGCCAAGGGGAGGCAGAGCGTGCAGAGCCAAGAACACAGGGCAGGCAGGCTCTGTTTCTAGTGGACGTGGCCGTGGACGTGGACGTGGTCGTGCATCGTCATCAGCACGTGGCCATGGGACACGCGCGTCTTTGTTTTCGGCAGCTGGACATGTGGAGCCGCATCATGCTGAAGGCTTGGTAGAATGGATGACCAAGCCCTCCTCATCCTCCTCATCCTCTCTCACCCAGGCTCAGGGTACTGACAGAGCATCATCAGCCACCCCTTCCCTAGACCCACCATGTCCTCCTGAGGAGTCCCCCGAACTCTTTGAGCACAGTGTTGGGTACATGCTCCAGGAGGATGCCCAACGATTCGAAGGCTCGGATGACGATACCCAGCTTGAGGAATCTGGCAGTACAGTTCCACCAGCTGCAGCTTACTGCCAGGTTTGCTCTAGTGGTGAAGAGGGAGGGGATGATGAGGTCACTGACTCCACGTGGGTGCCTCAAGGGAGAGAGGATGAGGAGGAGGACGAGGAGGAGGAGGATGCGGCGTCACATGTCCAACGAGGCAGGATGCCCCTGGAGGCCAGGTAGAGGCCAGCACAGCAACTGTACAACACCGCAGAGCTCCGCCTGTGCAGGGCGCTGCCTCTGCACGTTATCAGAAAAGTTCTTTGGTGTGGGCCTTTTTTGAGACGAGTGCAGCAGATCGCACCACTGCTATTTGCAATATTTGTCTCAAGCGTATCTCGCGTGGCCAAAACATCAGCCGCTTGGGCACGACAAGCATGACCAGACATATGGCGACCTGCCATGCAGCTCGTTGGCAGGCACACATAAAAGACCCACACCAAAGAACTAAGCGGACCTCTCCTTGCTCCTCCTCAGCTGGGATCTCCATCCCCACTACACCTTCAGTCCTCTCTGAAAGCTGCTCTGAGAGGACTGAAGGTGTAGAATTCGGTGTGTCACAACCAAGTACTTGCAGTACACCGACGTCCGATTGCAGCAGGCAAATTTCCCTGCCCCAGCTGCTGGACCGTAGAAAGAAGTACACTCCCAGCCATCCACATGCCCAGCGGTTGAATGCTAGCCTTGCTAAATTGCTAGCACTTCAACTGCTGCCTTTTCAGTTGGTAGACTCGGCCCCCTTCCGTGAGTTTGTTCAATGTGCGGTTCCTCAGTGGCAGGTTCCCAAACGCCACTTTTTCTCGCGGAAGGCGATTCCGTCTCTCTACCGGCATGTGGAGGGCAATGTCCATGCCTCGCTGGACAGGGCGGTCAGCGGTAAGGTGCATATTACCGCTGACTCATGGTCCAGCAGGCATGGACAGGGACGGTACCTTTCTTTCACGGCCCATTGGGTCACTCTATTGGCAGCTGGGAGGGATGCAGGACAAGGTGCAGTAGTGTTGGAGGTTGTTCCGCCACCACGCCTCCAAAACGCGACTACTGCTACTGGTTGTGACACACCTCTCTCCTCCACCCCCTCCTCTTCTTCTTCCTCCAGTGCTCTGTCCTTGGAACCAGCGGTGCTCCGTAGGCGTACAAGGGGCTACGCAAGTACGCAGGCAAAAAGATGCCATGCCGTGCTTGCGCTGGTGTGTTTGGGGGACAGGAGCCACACTGGGCCAGAGGTTCTGGCAGCTCTGCAGGGGCAGGCCGAGAGGTGGTTGACGCCACGTCAGCTTAAGCCAGGAATGGTCGTTTCTGACAATGGCACCAACCTCCTCTCCGCCCTGCGACAGGGGCAGCTCACCCATGTGCCCTGCATGGCTCACGTCCTCAACCTGGTGGTGCAGCGGTTCTTGGGCAGGTTCCCAGGCTTACAGGATGTCCTGAGGCAGGCCAGGAAAGTCTGTGTGCATTTCCGCCGATCTTATAATGCCAGTGCTCGGCTGACTGAGCTGCAAAAGGAGCTGAACCTGCCCAAGAACCGCCTAATATGTGACATGCCCACCAGGTGGAACTCAACGTTGGCCATGCTGCAGCGACTGCACACGCAGCAGAGGGCCATCAATGAGTACCTTTGCGACTACGGCACCAGGACAGGGTCAGGGGAGCTTGGTTTTTTTTCCCCACGTCAGTGGAGCATGATCAGGGATGCATGCACTGTCCTCTCACCATTTGAGGAGGCCACGAGGATGGTGAGCAGTGACAGTGCATGCATCAGTGACACTGTCCCTCTTGTCCACCTGTTGGAGCATACGCTGCGTGGGATAATGGACAGGGCACTTGAGGCAGAACAGAGGCAGGAAGAGGAGGACTTCCTTGCCTCTCAAGGCCCCCTTTATCCGGACAGTGTTCCTTCTGTCCCACCCATCACACAGGAAGAGGATGAGGAGGAGGAGGAGGAGGAGGAGGAGGAGGAGGAGGATTGTGTGAGCATGGAGGTGGAGCCTGGCACTCAGCATCAGCAGCAGCAGTCTTTTAGGGATGATGTACAGTCCCAACAAGCCAGTGGACTTGTACGTGGCTGGGAGGAGGTGGCTGGCGATCATGTCATCCTCAGTGACCCAGAAGACTCCGGACCGAATGCCTCAGCTAACCTACGCTGCATGGCCTCCCTGATCCTGCAAAGCCTGCGGAAGGATCCTCGTGTTCTTCGGATCAAGGAGAGGGACCATTACTGGCTGGCCACTCTCCTTGATCCGCGGTACAAGGGTAAGGTTGCGGACCTTATCTTGCCGTCGCAGAGGGAGCAGAGGATGAGACATCTCAGGGAGGCCTTGCAGAAAGGTCTGTGCAACGCGTTCCCAGAAACTGGGAGGCTACAAACTCCTGGTCCTGGGCGACGAGTTGCTGAGGCTTCGGTCAGTGGCAGAAGGAGCGGTGGGGAAGGTGGACGTCTGACCGATGCGTTCAGACAATTTTTTAGTCCGCAGCCCCAAGGTATGATCGGTTCCAGCAACCATCGCCAGCGTCTGATATACATGGTGCAGGAATACCTTGGGGCAAGGTCAGACTTGGACACCTTTCCCACCGAAAATCCTCTGGCTTACTGGGTCCTGAGGATGGATCACTGGCCAGAGCTTGCACAGTATGCAATTGAGCTACTGGCCTGTCCTGCCTCCAGCGTTCTTTCCGAACGCACATTCAGTGCTGCTGGAGGATTTGTGACTGATCATAGGGTGCGCCTGTCCACCGCCTCGGTTGATCGACTGACATTCATCAAAATGAATCAGTCTTGGATCACCACCAGCTACCAGGCACCTGAGGCGGATATAACCGAATAATTTTTAATGTCACATCCCTTCAAGACTGCCTATGCTGATGCTGAGTGACTGTCCTCTTATGTTCACTGACTATCCTCTTCCTCCTCCTCAATGATCCATGCCACCACACCAGTGCCTAAGGCACAATTTTTCAGCCCCTGTTTAACAGGGGCGTGTACTTACAATTTTTTTAAAAAAATGCTTCGCAACACGTGTGACTGCTGTGCTCCAAGTACAGTCTCTGTGAGGGCCGGTTTGCAGTGTTGTGGCACCAGCACCAGTGCCTAAGGCACAATTTTTCAGCCCCTGTTTAACAGGGGCGGGTACTTACAATTTTTTTAAAAAAATGCTTCGCAACACGTGTGACTGCTGTGCTCCAAGTACAGTCTCTGTGAGGGCCGTGTTGCAGTGTTGT
Organism: Lithobates sylvaticus; assembly: GCA_028564925.1. NCBI lineage: Eukaryota > Metazoa > Chordata > Amphibia > Anura > Ranidae > Lithobates > Lithobates sylvaticus. The sequence continues at coordinate 13,644,915 of CM053027.1, read as the reverse complement.
GGCACCAGCACCAGTGCCTAAGGCACAATTTTTTCAGCCCCTGTTTAACAGGGGCGTGTACTTACAATTTTTAAAAAAATGCTTCGCAACACGTGTGACTGCTGTGCTCCAAGTACAGTATCTGTGAGGGCCGTGTTGCAGTGTTGTGGCACCAGCACCAGTGCCTAAGGCACAATTTTTCAGCCCTGTTTAACAGGGGCGGGTACTTACAATTTTTTAAAAAAAATGCTTCGCAACACGTGTGACTGCTGTGCTCCAAGTACAGTATCTGTGAGGGCCGGGTTGCAGTGTTGTGGCACCAGCACCAGTGCCTAAGGCACAATTTTTCAGCCCCTGTTTAACAGGGGCGTGTACTTACAATTTTTTAAAAAAAATGCTTCGCAACACGTGTGACTGCTGTGCTCCAAGTACAGTATCTGTGAGGGCCGGGTTGCAGTGTTGTGGCACCAGCACCAGTGCCTAAGGCACAATTTTTCAGCCCCAGTTTAACAGGGGCGTGTACTTACAATTTTTTAAAAAAATGCTTCGCAACACGTGTGACTGCTGTGCTCCAAGTACAGTATCTGTGAGGGCCGGGTTGCAGTGTTGTGGCACCAGCACCAGTGCCTAAGGCACAATTTTTCAGCCCCTGTTTAACAGGGGCGTGTACTTACAATTTTTTAAAAAAATGCTTCGCAACACGTGTGACTGCTGTGCTCCAAGTACAGTCTCTGTGAGGGGTTGCAGTGTTGTGGCACCAGCACCAGTGCCTAAGGCACAATTTTTCAGCCCCTGTTTAACAGGGGCGGGTAATTACAAATCTTGATCTAATAGTTCACAGCAGGGCCATTCCTGCGCCCACCAAGAGTAACTATGAGGGCCTGCAGTCTTGTGGCAACACCGTCCACCACCACCGCCAAAGGCCCAATTTTTCTGCCCTGTTCATCAGGTGCTTGCAATTACAAATCTTGATCTAATAACTCACAGCAGGGCCCATTCCTGCGCCCACCAAGAGTAACTATGAGGGCCTACAGTCTTGTGGCAACACCGTCCACCACCACCGCCAAAGGCCCAATTTTTCTGCCCTGTTCATCAGGTGCTTGCAATTACAAATCTTGATCTAATAACTCACAGCAGGGCCCATTCCTGCGCCCACCAAGAGTAACTGTGAGAGCTTACAGTCTTGTGGCAAAACCGTCCACCACCACCACCACCACCCCCAATTTTTCTGCCCTGTTCAACAGGTGCATGCAATTACAAATCTTGATCTATTAACTCACAGCAGGGCCCATTCCTGTGCCCACCAGTCTTGTGGCTACACCAACATCTAATAGGGCAAATTTCTGCAGAGTATATACGCCAGGCCCCTACTTTCAAACATCCAACTTACAAACGACTCCTACTTGCAAATGGAAAGAGAAAAACAGGAAGTGAGAGGAAATCTACCCCTAGGAAGGGAAATTCTATCCTGTTAGATTTAATTTGGGAAAAAGGTATCTCCTCTCTACTGATACTTTATCACCAATCCTTGTTTCAATTAAAACCCCACTTTTCCAAAAAACATTTGTCATTGGGACGGAAAGTGAGGTGACATGTTCTGAACAGATGTGCAAAGACAGCAAATGTTACAGGGGTGATAACCCCTCCCTATGTTCTCCAAAAAGCTTAAAAATAGATTTTTTTGGGATGGAGCTACACTTCATAATGTACCTGTTCAGATTCTACTTAAGATCAAACCTAAAGCCGCAAGTGGTTTTAAATGGCTTCTTTTTTTCCTTTACAAATGTCATTTTGTGCAAGGACAGTTCTAAACACGGGAAACACATGCCACTTCACAGGCATACTTTAGACACCCCCCAGGTACCATATTTAAAGGAAAATTTCACTTTTTTTTTTTCACTTTATGCATCATTAAAATGACTGCTCCCGAAAAAACGTTAGTTTTTAAAAGTTCTTTTTGCATTGATATATGTCCCCTGGGGCAGGACCCGGGTCCCCAAACCTGTTTTATGACATTAACATGCATATTGGCCGTTGTAATTAGCACTTTTGATTTCGAACGTTCGCGTCCATTATAACGTATAGGGTTCGAAAATTCGCGCGAACTTTCGGTCCGTTCGAAGGTTCTGGTTCGAACCGAACCCGGGGGTGTTCGGCTCATCCCTACTTCTTGATCGGGGCATTTATTTTGCTGTTCGCCGCTTTGCTCTTTTAATTGACAATTGCACTGCACCGATCGGTACAGAGAGGGGAGGAAGGAACCGGCGTCATGACGTGACGCCGGTTTGTGTACATGTGATCGCTCCGTCATTTGACGGAGCGATCACGTGGTAAACGGCCGCTATCAGCGGCTGTTTACCGTGATCCGTGATGCGCCGGGTCCTCGGGACCCGGCGGTCACGGATGTTCCCGAGTGCGCGCCCCAGGGGGCGCGCGGGAGCAAGTTTCTAGGAGGACGTCCGTAGGACGTCCACTTAGAACAAGCCGACCGCGCTGTGGCCGTCTTTCGACTATAGCGCGGTCGGCATGTGGTTAAATGAAATGATTTATATAAAAGTATTTACAATATAGGTTAAAGTCAATAGTAGCGCTGATTAACCACCTCCCACCCGGCCACTGCACATATACTGCTATATACGGCTGGGTTGGAGTTTCCTCCTTCTGAGCGGACGTTCAGGAACGTTCCTTTAGAAGGAGGGGGATCGCACGCAAGCATGCCCTCGCAGCGGCGGCGATCCCGATGCGCTCGTGTCACCCTGCGCACCTCCGGTCGGCAGGAGGGCTCTGTGATTGGCCCTCCTGATCACATGACGACTGTGTCCAATCACAGCCATCATGTGATGTAAACAGAGAGCTGGTTGCTAGGCAATTGGCTCTCCTCTCCTCCCACGGAAGTTGTCGGTGAGGAGAGGAGATCGCTGCAGCCGGCTGGTGATCAGTGAGTATGAGCTGTTTTTTACAGCTTTTTCCACACTGATCACCAGTCTAGTGTCCCCACACAGTGTAAACACACAATGTCCCCTACATAGTGTCCCCAAAACACTGTCCCCACACAGTAAAAACATCTGTCCCACATATGTAACAGTAAAATCACATGTACATGATCATCTGCGCACATCTGTACATGATCATCTGCGCACATCTGTACATGATCATCTGCGCACATCTGTACATGATCATCTGCGCACATATGTACATGTCCGTATTCACACAAACCAATTATTATACACTTAACAGGATTTTTTTTACCAAAGACATGTAACGGAATACATTTTGGCTTAAAATTATGACAAAATTTGATTTTTTTGGATTTCTTTTAAAATAGAAAGTAGAAAATATTGTATTTTTTTTAAATTTCCAATCTTTTCTCTTATATCGCAAAAAATAAAAAACGTATTTGTGAATAAATACCACCAAAATAAAGCTCTATTTGTGTGAACAAAATGATAAAAATGTATATATTTTTTTGCAGATAGCTTTCTGCAGACTGGTTGGTGGGAGTCTGCAGCACAATATGGCATTGGCGGCATGGGTGGCACTGTTAGCAGGTAGCACATGCGTTATGGCATTAGCGCCATGGGTGGCACTGTCTGCAGCACATTAAGGCATTGGCGGCATGGGTGGCACTGTCTGCCGGTAGCACATGCATTATGGCCCATAACGCATGTGCTGCCTGCAGAGACAGTGCCCCCCCGTGCTGCCAATGCCGTAATGTGCTACAGAAAGTGCCACCCATGCCGCCAATGCCATAATGTGCTGCAGACAGTGCCACCAATGCCATAATGTGCTGCAGACAGTGCCGCCAATCTCATAATGTGCTGCAGACAGTGCCACCCATGCCGCCAATGCCATAATGTGCTGCAGACAGTGCCACCAATGCCATAATGTGCTGCAGACAGTGCCACCCGTGCCACCAATGCCGTAATGTGCTGCTGACAGTGCCACCAATGCCGTAATGTGCTGCAGACAGTGCCACCAATGCCATAATGTGCTGCAGACAGTGCCACCCATGCCGCCAATGCCGTAATGTGCTGCAGACAGTGCGGCCAATGCCGTAATGTGCTGCAGACAGTGCGGCCAATGCCATAATGTGCTGCAGACAGTGCCACCCATGCCGCCAATGCCGTAATGTGCTGCAGACAGTGCGGTCAATGCCGTAATGTGCTGCAGACAGTGCCACCCGTGCTGCCAGTGCTGCCAAAGCCGTAATGTGTTGCAGACAGTGCCACCCGTGCCACCAATGCTGTAATGTGCTGCAGACAGTGCCACTCATGCCGCCAATGCCCTAATGTGCTGCAAACAGTGCCACCTGTGCCTAGGGTTGCCACCTGTCCGGTTTTGACCCGGACAGTACGGGTTTAGGAGGCTGTGCCCGGGTTTCCCTCTGCCTCACACCCGGACACCATTTCCAGCTGACAGGCGGTACCATGGGGTCTCCTTTTACAAGCCCCAGCACACAGGGGGCCCCGGACAGCAGGGGGATTGTAGCGGCGTGCAGGGGGAGCAATTACAGAGCAATCAAAGCATAAGGGAGAGAGAGGCGACAGGCAGCTGCTGGTGCGGAAGTTTTTAATAAAATAAATGCTTAAAAACAATCCACTCACTCTTCATGTCAGAGCTGTATATGTCAGTCTGTGAAGTCGGCTGTCCCAGTCCCATCCTTCCCTCCGATCCACGCTGCTCTTATCACTGAATCGCTGGAGGAAGCCAATAACACAGAGCTGCGGGGATACTGTGACCAATCAGAGCGTTCCGGAGGCTTAACCACACCTCCATCATCAGAGACTGACAGTTCACATGAGTTTCCTGTGGCTCTCTGTGATTCAGTGATAAGAGCAGTGTGGATCAGAGGGAAGGATGGGACTGGGACAGCCGACTTCACAGACTGACATATACAGTTCTGACATGAAGAGTGAGTGGATTGTTTTTAAGCATTTATTTTATTAAAAACTTCTGCACCAGCAGCTGCCTATCGCCTCTCTCTTCCTTATGTTTTGACTCCTCTGTATTTGCTAGACATGTGCAATTCGTTTCGTTGTTTTTTCGTTTTTTTTCGTTCGTTCGTTTTTGTACGAATGAACGAATCGTTCGAATCGAACGAATCCGAAAAGCAACGAAGATCCGAAAAACGAAAAAAGGAACAACGAAAATGAATGAAAAAATTCGTACATTCGTATCTTTTTTTTTTTGTTGAATTGGTAATTTTCCGTGTCCCTAAAGCCCCATACACACGGTAGGATTTTCCGATGGATTCTGTCCTATCGGACAATGTTGTCGGAAAATCAGACCGTGTGTAGGAACCATCGGACAGTTTCCATCAGATTGTCTGACGGACAAAGTCCTATCTCCTGCTGGATAGATTTTTTGACAACAAAGTCCGATCACACCAAATCCGATCGTGTGTAGCAAATTCCGACCGGACAAAGTGCCACGCATGCTCAGATCACATTACAAGACCAAAGCTATTGGCTACTAGCCTCTACGTAGTCCCGTCGTAGGCAACAAACGTCACCACGTTCAGAATGATCAGATTTTCCGACAACTTTGTCCGACCGTGTGTACGCAAAACCAACATCGGACAAAGTATGACGGACATGGTCTGACGGACCTGGTCCTCGGATAATCCGCGCGTGTGTATGGGGCTTTACAATGGCGCTGCTTAATGTGCCTCGAATGGATTGAACCAAAAAATTCGTACATTCGTAACTTTTTTTTTCGATTCGTAAACTTTTTTTTTGATTCGTAACTTTTTTTTTCGATTCGTAACTTTTTTTTTCGATTCGTAAATTATTAAAATGTAATAATAGCATACACATTACATAAAATTATGAATTATGCTCCGATTACGAATCTACGAATGTTACGAATGTTACAAATGTACGAATAACTACAAATGCGTCCGAATTTCGAATAAACGAATGAACGAAAATTAAACTAACGAAAAAACGAATCAACGAAAAATAACTCTTACAAATGTACGAATCGTTACGAATACGAACAACGACAACTTACGAATGTACGAATCGTTACGAATCAACGGAAACGGAAAAAACGAAACGAAAAAAAAAAAGATTTTTTTTTCGGAAACGAAAAAAACGAAACGAAAATAAACAAATTTTTGTTGTTGTGCACATGTCTAGTATTTGCCACCTCCTCCTCTGTATTTGCAAGACTTCTCTGTAATTTTACCCCCTCTTCTGTAATTGTCCCCCCTCCTCTGTAATTGTCCCCCTCCTCTGTAATTGTCCCCCCCTCCTCTGTAATTGTCCCCCCCTCCTCTGTAATTGTCCCCCTCCTCTGTAATTGTCCCCCCTCCTCTGTAATTGTCCCCCCTCCTCTGTAATTGTCCCCCTCCTCTGTAATTGTCCCCCTCCTCTGTAATTGTCCCCCCTCCTCTGTAATTGTCCCCCCTCCTCTAATTGTCCCCCTCCTCTGTAATTGTCCCCCTCCTCTGTAATTGTCCCCCCCTCCTCTGTAATTGTTCCCCTCCTCTGTAATTGTCCCCCTCCTCTGTAATTGCCCCCCTCCTCTGTAATTGCCCCCATCAATCTCTGTAATTGTCCCCCCTCCTCTGTAGTTGTCCCCCACTCCGAACCCCCTGCTGTCCGGGCCCCCCCCCCTGTGTACTGGGGCCCCCGTGATACCCCCTGTCGGCTGCCATGGGGGTATTGGAGGGAGGAAGGAGGATTTGTAATAGGAGAGAATGGGGATAATGGCACCCCAATCACATAGCAAAACTTATTTTGGGTGACAGGCATCCCACAATTCTGTTTACGTGATTTTTCCGCAATTTGTCGGGTGACAATCGCGGCAAAATCACACCGCGGTTGGGGTGCCATGCCGGGCGCCGCTAAAGTGTTTGGCTTCAAGAGCGCCTGATTATGCCGGATACATCGCTTTTCTTCATTAAATACACCTATACTTATTCCTTCCCTCGCATCCGGTGATGCCTGCCCGCCTGCCAAATCCTCTGCCCAATACCCCGGGCCTCGGCCCTAATCACCTCTTCCCCCTATCTTATAATATCCTGTTCACACTAAATCTTCACCATTCCGGGATCCCGTTTTTGTTCCCATGCCTCATATAGGGTGCCCCATGCAGGTATCCCCCCCTTGAGTCTCATTCCCTTCGATTGCCAAACGTATGCCTATGTCTAAATAATGCCAGATCTCCCCCCACATGCTAGGTCCATGGCCCCTGGACATCACATCAGTCCTGGGGCCATGGCCATACTATTCTTCCCATTTGCCTTCCCCCCCCATCCATGCCAATATCCGGCCGTTACCTGGTTAATTTACCGGAAACCAGCCATACCGAGCCTTCTCCAGTTTTAATAGATCCTATCCCCCATGCCCATCCCGTCCGGGCCCCAGGGCCCGTCCGGGCCCGCCCGGCCCCCCCACCTCCGCGTTTACTATCCTACTCGACCATCTAATCCTTCCTCGACCCCCCCCAATCCGATTTTATGCAATCATATTCCCATTACATCTTATGCACGGCCATCCCCCTCTAGCCCTCTCATATGGGGCCGGCCCTATCATTCCTCCGGAAGCCATTATACAGATCTGTCCCATAAATTAGCCAGATTCCCCCAACTGCCGCCTGCCGATAGCCTCTTACCTCCGAGTTTGCCCCCCTCATAAACCAATGCTCCGTATTAAGACCTTCGGTACTACTCCCACTCTTTGGGTCCAGTCTACATCCCCCATCCCAAGTCCGGAGCCTCCATTCCTCCTCCATAATCATCTTCAGCTCGTCCCATACAGCCTCCCCCCCTGTCCGGGCCATATCCCGATTTTATATTTAGACGAGACATTCGCCCGTGCCCCAATCTGCGCCCCTCTTTATCTTTGCCTTCCATTGGCTTCAAGAAAAGGTGGCAACCCTACCCATGCCGCCAATGCCATAAAGTGCTGCAGACAGTGCCGCCAATGCCGTAATGTGCTGCAGACAGTGCCACCCGTGCCGCTAATGCCGTAATGTGCTGCAGACAGTGCCACCCATGCCTATCACTTGCAGACAAACCTGCACTTTGTTTCAAGGCGGGGTCTGGGACGGGCCAGGGATGGGGGCTGAAGGAGGGACCAGGGGCGGGGCCAGGGATGGGGGCTGAAGGAGGGACCAGGGGCGGGGCCATGGATGGGGGCTGAAGGAGGGACCAGGGGCGGGGCCAGGGATGGGGGCTGAAGGGGGCCCCATGATTTCTATCAGTGGCCCCGGCTGTGCCCACACTTCGCCAGTACTCGCTGTTGCCAGTGGATGTTTCTCAGCTTTATTTGATTTTCTCTTATGCGGCGTTTGAAGCTTTTTAATAGAAATACATTTTTTCATAACGATACTTCCTGTCACTCCATACAGCACACACAGACACGCCTCTCCGCTACACTGCCCCGCCCCTTCATGCTAATAGCGCTCCTCCCCCTTCAGCGCCTGACTGGCTGCAGGTAATGAAAAATAAGTAGCCATGTGCGCAGAGCCACGCCCAGCTACAGAGCGGGGGCTGCTGATTGGAGGGTGGGCGGAGCGTCTCAATCATCTGTACACAGGGTGAGAGAGAAGACACCGGAGGGGGGAGGGGGAGCAGAGAGGAAATGAGGGAATTCACTGCTATTGGGGGAGGGGCTAGACATACAAAACATCCCCAATAAAGAGGAGGAGCCGAGAAATCCTCATTACAGATCAATTTATTATATAAAATATTTATAATGAATCATTTACCATCATTATATCATTATAATATACATAACAATGACGTCACACTGATCACCGGACCAAATGTGACTCTCCCCCTCCCCCCATCTATAGAGATATAACATCCCCCCCCATACATCACCAGACCCCCCATTATAGGAATCTTATATCTGTAATATCAACACCGACCGACCGACCAAGGGGTCATTACTGACTCCCACTGACACCAATGATGGGGCACTATTCCTCCCACTTGACACCAATGATGGGGCACTATTCCTCCCACTGACACCAATGATGGGGCACTATTCCTCCCACTGACACCAATGATGGGGCACTATTCCTCCCACTGACACCAATGATGGGGCACCTATTCCTCCCACTGACACCAATGATGGGTCACTATTCTCCCACTGACACCAATGATGGGGCACTATTCCTCCCACTGATACCAATGATGGGGGCACTATTCCTCCCACTGATACCAATGATGGGGCACTATTCCTCCCACTGACACCAATGATGGGACACTATTCCTCCCACTGACACCAATGATGGGGCACTATTCCTCCCACTGATACCAATGATGGGGCACTATTCCTCCCACTGATACCAATGATGGGGCACTATTCCTCCCACTGACACCAATGATGGGGCACTATTCCCCCCACTGACACCAATGATGGGACACTATTCCTCCCACTGACACCAATGATGGGGCACTATTCCTCCCACTGACACCAATGATGGGGCACTATTCCTCCCACTGACACCAATGATGGGCACTATTCCTCCCACTGATACCAATGATGGGGCACTATTCCTCCCACTGATACCAATGATGGGGCACTATTCCTCCCACTGACACCAATGATGGGGCACTATTCCCCCAACTGACACCAATGATGGGACACTATTCCTCCCACGGACACCAATGATGGGGCACTATTCCTCCCACTGCCACCAATGATGGGGCACTATTCCTCTCACGGACACCAATGACGGGGCACTATTCCTCCCACTGACACCAATGATGGGCACTATTCCTCCCACTGACACCAATGATGGGGCACTATTCCTCCCACTGACACCAATGACGGGGCACTATTCCTCCCACTGATACCAAAGATGGGACACTATTCCTCCCACTGACACCACCAATGATGGGGCACTATTCCTCCCACTGACACCAATGATGGGGCACTATTCCCCCACTGACACCAATGATGGGGCACTATTCCTCCCACTGACACCAATGATGGGGCACTATTCCTCCCGCTGACACCAATGATGGGGCACTATTCCTCCCACTGACACCAATGATGGGGCACTATTCCTCCCACTGACACCAATGATGGGGCACTATTCCCCCCACTGACACCAATGATGGGGCACTATTCCTCCCACTGACACCAATGATGGGGCACTATTCCCCCCACTGACACCAATGATGGGGCACTATTTCCTCCCACTGACACCAATGATGGGGCACTATTCCTCCCACTGACACCAATGATGGGGCACTATTCCTCCCACTGACACCAATGATGGGGCACTATTCCTCCCACTGACACCAATGATGGGGCACTATTCCTCCCACTGATACCAATGATGGGGCACTATTCCTCCCACTGACACCAATGATGGGGCACTATTCCTCCCACTGACACCAATGATGGGGCACTATTCCTCCCACTGACACCAATGATGGGGCACTATTCCTCCCACTGATACCAATGATGGGGCACTATTCCTCCCACTGACACCAATGATGGGGCACTATTCCCCCCCACTGACACCAATGATGGGGCACTATTCCCCCACTGACACCAATGATGGGGCACTATTCCTCCCACTGACACCAATGATGGGGCACTATTCCTCCCACTGACACCAATGATGGGGCACTATTCCCCCACTGACACCAATGATGGGGCACTATTCCTCCCACTGACACCAATGATGGGGCACTATTCCTCCCACTGACACCAATGATGGGGCACTATTCCTCCCACTGACACCAATGATGGGGCACTATTCCTCCCACTGACACCAATGATGGGGCACTATTCCTCCCACTGACACCAATGATGGGGCACTATTCCTCCCACTGACACCAATGATGGGGCACTATTCCTCCCACTGATACCAATGATGGGGCACTATTCCTCCCACTGACACCAATGATGGGGCACTATTCCTCCCACTGACACCAATGATGGGACACTATTCCTCCCACTGACACCAATGATGGGGCACTATTCCTCCCACTGATACCAATGATGGGGCACTATTCCTCCCACTGACACCAATGATGGGGCACTATTCCTCCCACTGACACCAATGATGGGGCACTATTCCTCCCACTGACACCAATGATGGGGCACTATTCCTCCCACTGACACCAATGATGGGGCACTATTCCTCCCACTGACACCAATGATGGGACACTATTCCTCCCACTGACACCAATGATGGGGCACTATTCCTCCCACTGACACCAATGATGGGGCACTATTCCTCCCACTGACACCAATGATGGGGCACTATTCCTCCCACTGACACCAATGATGGGGCACTATTCCTCCCACTGACACCAATGATGGGCCACTATTCCTCCCACTGACACCAATGATGGGGCACTATTCCTCCCACTGACACCAATGATGGGGCACTATTCCTCCCACTGACACCAATGATGGGCCACTATTCCTCCCCCTGATACCAATGATGGGGCACTATTCCTCCCACTGACACCAATGATGGGGCACTATTCCTCTCACGGACACCAATGATGGGGCACTATTCCTCCCACTGACACCAATGATGGGGCACTATTCCTCCCACTGACACCAATGATGGGGCACTATTCCTCCCACTGATATCAATGATGGGGCACTATTCCTCCCACTGACACCAATGATGGGCACTATTCCTCCCACTGACACCAATGATGGGGGCACTATTCCTCTCACGGACACCAATGATGGGGCACTATTCCTCCCCACTGACACCAATGATGGGGCACTATTCCTCCCACTGACACCAATGATGGGGCACTATTCCTCCCACTGACACAATGATGGGGCACTATTCCTCCCACTGATATCAATGATGGGGCACTATTCCCCTCACTGATACCAATGATGGGGCACTATTCCTCCCACTGACACCAATGACGGGGCACTATTCCTCCCACTGACACCAATGATGGGACACTATTCCTCCCACTGATACCAATGATGGGGCACTATTCCTCCCACTGACACCAATGATGGGACACTATTCCTCCCCACTGATACCAATGATGGGCACTATTCCTCCCACTGACACCAATGATGGGGGCACTATTCCTCTCACGGACACCAATGACGGGGCACTATTCCTCCCCACTGACACCAATGATGGGGCACTATTCCTCCCACTGACACCAATGACGGGGCACTATTCCTCCCACTGATATCAATGATGGGGCACTATTCCTCCCACTGACACCAATGATGGGGCACTATTCTCCCACTGACACCAATGATGGGGCACTATTCCTCTCACGGACACCAATGACGGGGCACTATTCCTCCCCACTGACACCAATGATGGGGCACTATTCCTCCCACTGACACCAATGACGGGGCACTATTCCTCCCACTGATATCAATGATGGGGCACTATTCCCCTCACTGATACCAATGATGGGGCACTATTCCTCCCACTGACACCAATGACGGGGCAGATCAGAGATGGGAGACCTCTATGCACTGATGGAGAGGTGTGATGGGGGGATTGTATCACCACTATACACAGGATGGGGGAGGGGTATGGTGTCTTTAGTACAATTGGTGGGGGGGGGGCAGTTGGCCGTCCCCTCTGCGCTCAGCTGGATTCTGCCCTCACCTATTCTATAGAGTTATTACAGCTGTCTTGTCCAGTCTTGCACAGTTGTACCGGCTCCTTTCCTGTAGTGATCCTTTTCTCTGATTTCCCTGCACACTGTGAGCTTTTCACAATGTGCATAGAAGCTGCAGCACATCAGATAAAGCCCACCTCCTTTCCTGGCTGGAGGACATCCAGCATCATCTAGCCCTTTCCTCTCCAGCCAGACTGTCTCTGACTTCTTTCATTCTTTTGGATTTCAGTTCTTTCAATCATGGAATCTCAGCATCACATGTGGGTGTTACCTAGGGGGGTTTTCATTAAGGTTGCCACCTTTTCTTTATGCCAAATCCTAACACCTTGTCGATGCATGGCCCCACCCTTAGAATACCCCCTTCAGATCAGGGTCCTCTTATATGGGCACCCCCACTTAGAGACCCCCCATTAGATCAGAGTCTCCCTATAGCAGCACCCCCCAGGGTAAAATTCACATTGGAGATTGGGGCCAGTGAGAACAGTAGGTAGGTGTGGCCGCCAGCCCCGCTCATTGTAATAACAGATCACCGGCGGCCACCGCTATTCGCTGCTGTCCGCATAACCAGCGATTACCTTCACAGTGAACAGGGCCGGCGGCAGGACCGAGCTGCTGAGAGCCACAGCAGGAAGCTCCGATTCCTGGCTCTACATAATATTCGCTCTGACCCTAATTGCTGGTGTGAATGTGTGAATAAGCACCCCTCTGACATACCCCCATTACATTAGAGACCAGCACCCCCCTTAGAGACCACCCTTTAGATCAGAGTCCCCTTATATCAGCGCCCCCCCTAGAGACCTCCATTAGATCAGGGACCCCCTTATATCAGCGCCCCCCATAGAGACCTCCATTAGATCAGGGACCCCCTTATATCAGCACCCCCCAGAGCCTCCATTAGATCAGGGACCCCCTTATATCAGCACCCCCCCCAGAGCCTCCATTAGATCAGGGACCCCCTTATATCAGCGCCCCCCCCAGAGCCTCCATTAGATCAGGGACCCCCTTATATCAGCGCCCCCCCCCAGAGCCTCCATTAGATCAGGGACCCCCTTATATCAGCGCCACCCCCCCCTAGAGACCTCCATTAGATCAGGGACCCCCTTATATCAGCGCCACCCCCCCTAGAGACCTCCATTAGATCAGGGACCCCCTTATATCAGCACCCCCCCAGAGCCTCCATTAGACCAGGGACCCCCTTATATCAGCACCCCCCCAGAGCCTCCATTAGATCAGGGACCCCCTTATATCAGCGCCCCCCCCAGAGCCTCCATTAGATCAGGGACCCCCTTATATCAGTGCCCCCCCCCATTAGAGACCTCCATTAGATCAGGGATCCCCTTATATCAGTGCCCCCCCTTGGTACCTTCATTAGATCAGGGACCCCCTTATATCAGCTCCCTTAGAGACCTCCATTAGATCAGGGACCCCTTTATATCAGTGCCCCTGCCCCTTAAAGACCCCCATTAGATTGCCTTACCATGTGGCAGCCACTGCGAGCCAGGAAGTGGGAGTTGGGGGACGGAGCTGGGAAGTGGGAGTTGGGGACGGAGCTGGGAAGTGGGAGTTGGGGACGGAGCTGGGAAGTGGGAGTGGGGGGACGGAGCTGGGAAGTGGGAGTGGGGGGACGGAGCTGGGAAGTGGGAGTGGGGGGGGACGGAGCTGGGAAGTGGGAGTGGGGGGACGGAGCTGGGAAGTGGGAGTGGGGGGGACGGAGCTGGGAAGTGGGAGTGGGGGGGACGGAGCTGGGAAGTGGGAGTCGGGGGACGGAGCTGGGAAGTGGGAGTCGGGGGACGGAGCGGGGAAGTGGGAGTGGGGGGGACGGAGCTGGGAAGTGGGAGTTGGGGGACGGAGCTGGGAAGTGGGAGTTGGGGGACGGAGCTGGGAAGTGGAAGTGGGAGTTGGGGGACGGAGCTGGGAAGTGGAAGTGGGAGTTGGGGGACGGAGCTGGGAAGTGGGAGTCGGGGGACGGAGCTGGGAAGTGGGAGTTGGGGGGACGGAGCTGGGAAGTGGGAGTGGGGGGGACGGAGCTGGGAAGTGGGAGTGGGGGGGACGGAGCTGGGAAGTGGGAGTGGGGGGGACGGAGCTGGGAAGTGGGAGTCGGGGGACGGAGCTGGGAAGTGGGAGTCGGGGGACGGAGCTGGGAAGTGGGAGTTGGGGGACGGAGCTGGGAAGTGGAAGTGGGAGTTGGGGGACGGAGCTAGGAAGTGGAAGTGGGAGTTGGGGGACGGAGCTGGGAAGTGGAAGTGGGAGTTGGGGGACGGAGCTGGGAAGTGGGAATCGGGGGACGGAGCTGGGAAGTGGGAGTTGGGGGACGGAGCTGGGAAGTGGAAGTGGGAGTTGGGGGACGGAGCTAGGAAGTGGAAGTGGGAGTTGGGGGACGGAGCTGGGAAGTGGAAGTGGGAGTTGGGGGACGGAGCTGGGAAGTGGGAGTGGGGGGGACGGAGCTGGGAAGTGGGAGTCGGGGGACGGAGCTGGGAAGTGGGAGTCGGGGGACGGAGCTGGGAAGTGGGAGTTGGGGGACGGAGCTGGGAAGTGGAAGTGGGAGTTGGGGGACGGAGCTAGGAAGTGGAAGTGGGAGTTGGGGGACGGAGCTGGGAAGTGGAAGTGGGAGTTGGGGGACGGAGCTGGGAAGTGGGGCAGCTATACAAAGT
>CM053027.1:13536717-13629251 GCA_028564925.1 Lithobates sylvaticus | reverse complement strand
TCTGCTTGCTTCATCCTTAACCCTTATGGCTCATTCACACTAGCTTTGCCCTCTGAAGAGCAATCCACATTCAGATTGCTCTTCAGACAGCATTAGATAGGCAGTGAGGAGGCATTGTATCACCTCCTCTCCGCCTGCTCTAGGCCCATTTAGTACTAATGATCCGAGCACGTCTGCCTGAAAATGGACAAGAGGACTGGATTGGATCACTACTACCAAAGGGGCCTAGAGCAGGCGGAGAGGAGGTGATGCAACAGACCCTCCATTCTCCTCTATAAAGAGGTAGGTGTCTATACAAAGGGGGAAAGCTGGCACACTGAGCTATAGACTAGGAAGAAATGCATGTTTTGGCCATGCCCATTTTGGGACACGCCCACCTTTTTGGCCATGTGCGCAAAGCAGCACATGCTTTGCTCATCGGCTCCCCTATGTATGCTTTCTGCACAGAACCCCCAAAAAATTGGGGCTGAAGCCGACCCTGCAGAAGTGACTCATGCTGATGGCGGAGGAAGTAGGCAGCAGACAGAAATTACACTTGGTGCTCTGGATTGAGACAAGTACACACTTTCAAGACCTGAGGTTTACAACCACTTTACGAAATTAACATTCTAATAAAATCCCAAAAAGAGGCCAACATTTTTTATTTTTTTTTCCAGCAGTGTTCATCACAAATATGATGTAAGTGTAATGTATCTTTAAATCACTGAGGACCACAGAGGGAGAGCAAGAGGGTGGCAGGTGGTCCAAAAAACACCATTTTGATGCAACACTGTACCCAAGTTCAATTTTTATTTTTTTTCACACAAATAGAGCTTTCCTTTGGTGGTATTTAATCACTGCTGGGTTTGTATTTATTGTTACACAAACAAAAAGACTAATACTATTTTTTTCTTGGTTTCTGTTTATAAAATTTAGCAAAAAATATTTATTCTTCTCTGATGGGCACTGATTGGGGTGGGCACTGATGATCAGCACTGATTGGGTGGGGGGTGGCAATGATTGACACGGGGGGATCGTTGATGATCGACACAGATGGAAGGGTGCTGATATGCACTGATTGGGGGGGCGCACTGATTGGGGGGGCGCACTGATGATCGGTACTGATGGGGAAGGGGGGGTGATGATCGGCACTGATTTTATGGGGGTGTGCTGATTATCTGCACTGATTGAGGAGGGGGGTGTTGATTGGCACTGATGGGGGGGGGTGATAATGATCGTCACTGATGGGGGGGTAGGGGGCCGTGATCGGTACTGATGTGGGGGGCCCTGATTGACATGGGGGGTGTTGATGATCGGCAATGATGGGGGTGCGCTGATGATCATCACTGATCGGGGGGGGCGCTGATCCTCACTGATGTGGGGGGGCGCTTATGATCATCATTGGGGGGTGGGGGCGCTGATCATCGGCACTGATTGGGTTGGGGGAGCACTGATAAACAGCACTGATTGGGTGGGGGCCTGATTGACACAGGGCACTGATGGGGGGGCCCTGCTTGACACTGAGGGGGGGCACTGATCATCAGCACTGATTGGGTAGGGGAAGCGCTGATGAACGGCACTGATTGGGTGGGGGCCTGATTGACATGGGGCACTGATGGGGGGGGGGGCCCTGATTGACACTGAGGGGGGGCGCACTGATCGGCACTGATGGGGGGGGCGCTGATCGGCACTGATGTGGGGGGGGGCGCTGATGATCGTCACTGGGGGGGTGCTGATCATCGGCACTGATTGGGTAGGGGGAGCGCTGATGAACGGGGGCCTGGTTGACATGGGGCACTGATTGGGGGGGCCCTGATTGACACTGATTGGGGGGTCGCTGATGATCGGCACTGATGGGGGTCGCTGATTGGCACTGATGGGGGTCGCTGATGATCAGCGCCCTGACTATCGGTGTGAATGATGTCCTGACAGCCTGGCCAGATTTGGCAGCTGGCAAATCTCTTTACATGTGATCAGTTGTGATTGGACAAAGCTGATCACATGGTAAAGGGCTGCTGTGAATGGCCCTTTTCCCCGATCTGTAATCCTCTATGTCCCAAGGACACATCGGTCACAGAGCATTCTGGGAAGACGTTTATTGATGCCCTCCCAGAACTGGACGCCCATGCTGTAGCCATCATTTGGCTATAGTGCGGTGGTTAAATTGTGAAATGAGGGGCATGCTGTAAACCCAATTTGGTTTGAATTCTATAATCCCTTTCACGTGATTGGATATTTGAAACAAACTCAAATTCACTTTACTTTGAACTTCTGGCTCCCCCACCTCCATCCCACTTTATTTTTGGTCTAATTTGATCAGTATATATATATATATATATATATATATATATATATATATATATATATATATATATATATATGTAACCCGGTTATTCTGTTTCAGGGCGGTTATCTGAAATGATGAGCTGGAAAACTGATACCGGTAATAGAGAGTTCTGGAGAGTGGGTGTGTGAGGGTGATCAGTGATTGAATTACTGTTTGGTTTTCTCTACATCCGACTCTCTGGATCTTGATATTTCCAAATGGCATCACCTCAACTCTTCAGCCCACGGATGGGACCTTTTCGGGGAAGTACCGATCCTTCGATTCTTTGCCCTCATTGGGAAATACTGATTCTTTTATTTATTATTTTTCCAGCTTTTCAAAAGTTGTGTTTTTTTATTTATATAGCTGTATTTCTCTCATCAACTGTGAATAAATTCACAATAATGAAGTGTGTGGTGTGTATCTAGGCTGTAGCGTTATGTGCAACTCATCCCTCTGAATGTTTGGTGCTGAGAGTTACAGATCCAGCTGGAGTACTCCGATCACGGTGGGTTGTCTTATTCCAGCTCCTCCATGCAGTAAATCTCTTGCATTCATTTTAATGAATGCAAGGCACTCTGTGATTGGAAGAGGTGTGGATGAATGTCATGGAGCACCTTACATTCATTAAAAGATGCAAGGCATTTAGTGAATGGAGGATCTGGAGTGTGCGCAACCTGGCTTTTTTCAAGGCTAATGGGCAAGCTGTGGTGAAAAAAAAGGACATGGGGATCTGGGAATGGTCATGGGGATGTTTTACCAAGCAAAAAAAGTAATTGTTAAAATGCTGTACTGCAAGGAATGGGTCCTTGGTAATGTGACACAGATATAATATTGATCCTTTTCACCACTTAAGCCCTGGACCATTTGGCTGGCCAAAGACCAGACCACTTTTTGCGATTCGGCACTGCGTCGCTTTAACTGACAATTGCGCGGTTGTGCGACGTGCCTCCCAAACAAAATTGACTTGTTTTTTTTCCCCACAAATAGAGCTTTCTTTTGGTGGTATTTGATCACACCTGCGGTTTTTTTATTTATTTTTTCCTCAGTTTAGGCCAATACGTATTCGTCTACATATTTTTGGTAAAAAAAAAATCGCAATTAGCGTTTATTGATTGGTTTGCGCAAAATTTATAGCGTTTACAAAATAAGGGATAGTTTTATGACATTTTTATTAACAATTTTTTTTTTTTTTTTTACTAGTAATGGCGGTGATCAGCGATTTTTTTTTTTTTTTATTTTTTTTTTTTTATTTTATTTAATTTTTTTTATCATGGCTGTGACATTATGGCGGACACATCGGACATTTTTTGACACATTTTTGGGACCATTGTCGTTTATACAGCAATCGGTGCTATACAAATGCACTGATTCCTGTGTAAATGACACTAAAGGGGTTAAGTGTGTCCTGGGGAGTGATTCTAACTCTGGGGGCGTGGCTACGTGTGACGCATCACTGATCACCGCTCCTGATTACAGGGAGCTGTGATCAGTGTCACTAGGCAGAACGGGGAAATTCTTGTTTACATCAGCATTTCCCCGTTCTTTCTCTCCGTGATACGATCGCGGGTATCCCCATGGACATCCAGTCTGCGGGACACGCGATCCTACTCACGGAGCTTGCTGTGGGCGTGCGCCTGCAGACCGCTTCTTAAAGGGCAACTTACAGGTACGTTAGTCTGCCTGTACGTGCCATTCTGCCGCAGTATATCTGCGTGAGGCGGTCGGCAAGCGGTTAAATGACATGCTTCTGATTTAGATCAGAACTAAACTGCATCTGCACACCACAAACCAGCTATTTAATTATTTTTTTAATGAATAAAACAATTTCATCCATCCATGTCTCCATGCTTTATTTTGCTGAGAAATCTCTTTGAAATACACCTCCCTGTGATCAAGTTGGACGTAACGAAACATGTTAGGGGAGTGGCTACACGGCAACTGAATCTTGACACTGAGTGTTATCTGTGAGTGCGAGGAGGGGTTGGAGATGCAGCACGCAGGCACTCGGTATGTAACTAACATATACCAAAGGCGATTCGTTTTTTTATTTGTGATGTAAGCGCATTCATTTTTCATTAAAATTGTTACCCAAGAGGTTTTTACACTATTGGAGGCTTTGTGTTGATTTTATCTCTACGTGTGAGGAGAGCTGCCATCCATTTGAATCTGAGGAGATCAGAGCGGAGATTGGATTAATCATCTGCTTAACCGGTTCCCGACCGGCGCACGACTATGTACGTCGGCAGAATGGCACGGACAGGCAGGAGGGCGTATATATAAGTCCCTCCTTAATGCCGTCCGTGCTATCGGGAGCGCGCCGGGAGCGGCGCGCTCCCGCGCCGGTCCGGACCCCCGTGAGGCCGGTCGCGGGTCCCGCGGACTCGATCGCCGCGGGGACACCCGCGATCATCTCACGGGAAGGCTGAACGGGGAGATGCGGAAATACACAGCATCTCCCCGTTCTGCCTAGCAACTAGCGACGCCGATCTCTGCTCCCTGTGATTGGAGCAGAGATCAGCATTCACTAGCTGACAGCCACGCCCCCCCACAGTAAGAAACACACCCCTAGGCATACTTAACCCCTACACTGCCCCCTTGTGGTTAACCCCTTCACTGCCAGTGTCATTTATACAGGAATCAATGCATTTAAATAGCACCGATTGCTGTATAAATGACAATGGTCCCAAAAATGTGTAAAAAATGTCCGATGTGTCCGCCATAATGTCGCAGTCACAATAAAAATCGCTGATCGCCGCCATTACTAGTAAAAAAAAAATGCTATAAAAACTATCCCCTATCTTGTAAACGCTATAACTTCTGTGCAAACCAATCAATAATCGCTTATTGAGATTTTTTTTTTAATTTTTTTTTTTTACCAAGAATATGTAGAAGAATACGTATCGGCCTAAACTGAGGAAAAAAATGTTTTTTTATATATTTTTTGGGGGATATTTATTATAGCAAAAAATAAAAAAGAATGCGTTTTTTTTTTCAAAATTGTCGCCCTTTTTTGTATATAGCGCAAAAAATAAAAACCGCAGGGGCGATCAAATACCACCAAAAGAAAGCTCTGTTTTGTGGGGGAAAAAAGGACGTCAATTTTGTTTGGGAGCCACGTCGCACGACCGCGCAATTGTCAGTTAAAGCGACGCAGTGCCGAATCGCAAAAAGGGGCCTGGTCCTTTGGCTGCAAATTGGTCCGGTCTGAAAGTGGTTAAAGTGATTTAATCACACACGCGATTGAAATCTACAATCTGGTGATAGTAATAAGTGGAATTACCACCAAACCTGCGCAAATGGCAAAGAAATCGTATATGACTAGGTATAAGCTGATAACATTAGGAGCAGCACATTGTAAGAGTGAGGAAATTAATTGGAACCGCTCTCTCTGTGAATTTAATAAAAGTGCTTAAATTGCATAAACCAGTGACCACAAACACAACAAAATATAAATGATACAGTATGTGTCATCCAAAATGTATCTTGGTTAAAGAGTCCAAGATACTGAATCAAGTATTCAATAAAAAAAAATCAAGGAACACTCAATCAAAATAAAAGTGTCCAAATGAACAATTTTGTGTATATAAATCTTCCATTATTCGGCAAAGGAGTAGATCTTCCATCACCACCACCAGCCACACATCCTACTCACCAGAATCCAATGACCCAGGGGCGTACCTAGAGCATTTGGCACCCGAGGCGGATCCTATATATATATGGCACCCCCCCACCCCACCTTAAAATGTAAAAACACCCCACTGTGCCCCCTGCATACCTCTGCATCCTTCAATATCTTTTTGTCACTACTGTGTACCCCCTCTCCACAACTGCTCCTCTGGACCCCTTTACATTACGCAGCACCCTGCACCTCGGGACCCCTTTACATTACACAGCACCCTGCACCTCGGGACCCCTTTACATTACACAGCACCCTGCACCTCGGGACCCTTTTACATTATACAGCACCCTGCACCTCGGGACCCCTTTACATTATACAGCACCCTGCACCTCGGGACCCCTTTACATTATACAGCACCCTGCACCTCTGGACCCCTTTACATTACACAGCCCTTGTACTTCTGGACCCCTTTACATAACACAGCACCCTGAACCTCTGGACCCCTTTACATTACACAGCCCTTGTACCTCTGGACCCCTTTACATTACACAGCCCTTGTAGCTCTGGACCCCTTTACATAACACAGCACCCTGAACCTCTGGACCCCTTTACATTACACAGCCCTTGTACCTCTGGACCCCTTTACATTACACAGCCCTTGTAGCTCTGGACCCCTTTACATTAGACAGCACCCTAAACCTCTGGACCCCTTTACATTATACAGCCCTTGTACCTCTGCACCCCTTTACATTACACAGTCCCCCACAGCTCTGGACCCCCTACAGTGCAGACCCCCCTACAGTACAGAATCCTCCTCTACAGTAGAATCCTCCCCTACAGCGCAGACTCCCCTACAGTACAGACCCCTCCCCCCTACAGTACAGAACCCCCCTAGAGTGCACAGACCCCCCTACAGTACAGAACCCCCCTACAGTACAGAACCCCCCTACAGTGCAGACCCCCCCCCCCCCCTACAGTGCAGACCCCCCCTAAAGTGCACAGACCCCCCCCCCCCCACAGTAAAGACCCCACCCATAATGTACCTTTTAGAAAACACACATGGAGAGCCCGAGGCAGTGGCATTGCGGGGGAGGTGCGAGCCGCACTGGAGTGACACCTGTCGGCAGTGACCCGGGACCCGGCGCAACGATCACCTTCACGGCTCTGATCAGTCTCGGCAGCGCCGCGGCTGTCACAGTCGAGCAGAGTGAAGCCGCCTCCCCTTCCTCCTTTATGTCTACACAGTGCTGTGCATGCAGGAGGAGGGGGAGGCGGCTTCACTCTGCTCGGCTATGACAGCCGCTGCCGAGACTGATCAGAACCGCGACCACAGAGAGAAGGGGATAGTTGCGCGGGGTCCCGGTGCCACTCGGGTGCGTCTCGCAGAAATAAAAAATTATTGAAAAAAAATAAAAATCTTGAGATAATATGAACAAAACTGCTTAACTGCTTTTGAAATAGAGCGATGTTAGCACACAGATAAAAAAAAATGGTATCTTTATTAAAGTGATACTAAACACACTGATGAATTTACATTGTCCCTTCTATTTCTGTATATGGATATTGGCACTGTAATTATTTTAATTTAAAAAAACATCTAAGTATCTTTTTGCTAATCAATATCCAGCTGTCACATGACCCAGCTCTCTCCAAGCCTGTCTGCAGGGAAAAATAAGCAGGAGGAGCTTCTAATCCTTCACTGCTGGTCACAAAAAAAAAAAAAAAAGCCTCTGAAATACAGAGTAAAAATAAATATTATCAATAAACTGTTTTAAATCGTCATACAAATATATATTTTTAGAATCAAATCTTATTTTTTTGACAATAACATGGTGGGGGCAGATTTCTGCCAGTGTGTCACGCCCCCTCCACCCTGTTTCTTAAAATAAGAGGGAGGGGAAGCCTCCATCAATCTACATGTATTATCCCACCCCTGTTGTGTTTAGCTGGTTAGTGGGCATGGAGGGAAGGAGGGGGTGGGGTGTCGTTTAGCACTGTGCATACACCCACATGTGTGACTCTATAGTCACATGGGCTGCTCAGATGTAATAGGGAGGAAATGCTCAACATAGAATCTCACTGAAAACTGAGCATGTGCAGAGTTACCACCACAGCTGTAAAATCTCTACCTGACTTGGGGACATGGACAGAAGGGGGAGATGGAGAACAACAGGATCAACCAGGTCTTTTGCAGAATACAGAAAATGAATCTCATAGTGATTGAGTGAGTATTAATACACCATTTATTATTATTTATTTATGATGTGGGTTTAGTGACACTTTGAGAGATGTATTTATGAAAAAATGTGCAGAGCTGTTTGTCACGTACGTTTATTCTGTGTGACTGGGGGCAGAATTTAATGTTACTAGGCAATTTTCTCCAGGTCAAACAATGTTAATCAGAAAATACCGCATTACAGCCACTAGATGGGGCTGATGATCATAGCAAATATTCATTTCCTATAATTATCAGCTCCATCTGGTGGCCATAATGCGGTATTTTCCTGATTCATACATTTGACCTGTTCTGAGAAAATGGCCTAATCTCATTTTGATTTTGCACCCGATCATAGAGAATGAAGGTACATGCAGTTTCACAGGATGAATAGCTCTGCAAATGTTTAAAAAAAATGTGTACCAAACAGTTTTGGGTGGACCTGCCCTTTACATAATAATATTTTAGAAGAAAATTTTTATATTTATTCTTGTGAATCTTTTTTGTTTGCATTGCAGAAGGGATCTCTACTCCTACTATTCCTCTCCCTCGCAGACGTGTATATGATCAGTATGTCTGTCATGGTGGATGTGTATATCTTGTTTTCTCTCCAGTATCGCCCAGAGCTGCTTTTATCACTCAGTGTGAGAATTCTCCAAGAATACCGAGTGATTGTCTTCAAAGAAAATAAGCAAAAATGTTTTCACTTTTCTGCACAGAGGGGTCAGTGACAACAAATGGTCTCTGGTGAGTCTGGGGGGAGGGGGGGAGACACCAGAGAAAGTATAGTCTGTACAGTCAGGGCCGTTTTTAAGGCAGGGCAAAAGGGGCCCTGTCATGGTTGTGGGGCCCAAAGCAGCTGCCTCATACTTGCCAACTATCCTGGTTTAAATTCCCTCGTCCCATGAGGTTTTAGTCCTGTGCTGTGTCCCAAAATCTCAGTGTGAAGTGCTGCTACTAATGTCCCTGACCTCTACACATCGTGCTGTTCATTCCATCATACATTGTTCATCTTTACCCTGTGCTGTACAGTCTATACCACACAGCCCCACACACTGTGCTGTACTTTGTATACTGAACATGGCTTCATTCTACTCACTGTGCTGTACATTCTATACCACACACCACTCCACTCTATGTACTGTGCAATTCATACCACACATTTCTGATCGCTACCCATTGTGCTGTAGATTCTATAGTAAATGTCCCTGACCTCTACACACTGTGCTGTTCATTCCATCATACATTGTTCCTCTCTACACCCTGTGCTGTACGATCTATACCACATATTCCTGAACACTACACATTGTACTGCATATTCTATACTGCGCACCATTCCACCTTCCACCGCTTCACATTCTATACAAATACATCACACCATGCTGTACATTCTATACCGTACGCTGCTCCACACACTGTGCTGTACATTCTATACCGTACGCTGCTCCACACACTGTGCTGTACATTACTTAATCATATATCTCTGAATTGTACACCTTGTACTATAAATTCTATACTTCCCATCGCTCCACTCTACACACTGTGCTGTACATTCAAAACCACACTCACCACTTCACACACTGTGCTGTACATTATATACTGTACATTGATCCACTCTACATGCTGTACATTCTATACCACACTCTCCACACACTGTGCTGTACCGCGTATATTTTTTCTGCCTTATACGTTTTACTGCACACACCACATACACTGTTCTATACAATATATGCTCTACACATTCTGCCTAATAACTATACTGCCGCCACTATTTACATATGAATGCCGGTAATTTACATACACAGGGCCTGTAGGTGAGGCATCTGTACACAACAATAGGGCAGAGCTGGGCAGCATTAGTAGCAGCTCTTTACACTGAGATATCGGGACACAGCACGGGACTAAAACCTCAAGGGGCAAGGGAATTTAAACCAGGATAGTTGGTTTGAATCGCACAAACACTCTCTCAGAATCGCACACACAATTACCAAAACTATTGGGACACCTGCCTTTACACGCACATGAACTGTAATGGCACCCCAGTCTTAGTCCGTAGGGTTCAATATTGAGTTGGCCCCGCCCTTTGCAGCTATAACAGCTTCAACTCTTCTGGGAAGGCTGTCCACAAGGTTTAGGAGTGTCTATGGCAGGGGTCTCAAACTGGTGGCCCTCCAGCTGTTGCAAAACTACAAGTTCCATGAGGCATTGCAAGGCTGACAGTTACAAGCATGACTCCCACAGGCAGAGGCATGATGGGACTTGTAGTTTTGCAACAGCTGGAGGGCCGCCAGTTTGAGACCCCTGGTCTATGGCAATGTTTGACCATTCTTCCAGAAGAGCATTTCTGAAGGCACTGATGTAGGATGAGAAGGCCTGGCTTGCAGTCTCCCCTTTTATTCATCCCAAAGGTGTTCTATCAGGTTGAGGTCAGGGCTCTGTGCAGGCCAGTCAAGTTCCTCCACTCCAAACTCGCCCATCCGTGTCTTTATGGACCTTGCTTTGTGCACTGGTCCCAATCATTTGGTGGAGGGGGGGGATTATGATGTAGGGTTATTTTTCAGGGGTTGGGCTTGGCCCCTTAGTTCCAGTGAAGGGAACTCTTAAAGTGGTTGTAAACCCTTACAAACCACTTTGACCTACAGGTAAGCCTAGATTAAGGATTACCTGTAGGTCCAAGAATTATCTCCCAAACCTACACGGTTTAGGAGATATTTGCCAAAAGACAGGCACCGCTGTCTACGGAGATATGCTGCGAGTGGCGGCTCCCGTGCGCATGCGCAGGAGTGACGTCATCGCGGCTCCGTCGAATGACAGCGCCGGAGGAGCGAGACCCACCAAGAAGATGGAGGCTCCGTACACAAGGGGACAGCGGTGACTTCGCTGGCTCCTGTGTCAGGTAAGTGACACATAATGGGCTACTATACGAAGTGATGCGATGCACAGTAGTCCATTATGCTTTACCTTTGCAGGGAAACAAAGAGGAAGTAAAACCATCAGGGTTTACTTCCTCTTTAAGACGTCAGCATACCAAGACATTTTGGACAATTTCATTCTCCCAACTTTGTGGGATCAGTTTGGGGACGGCCCCTTCCTGTTCCAACATGACTGCCCACCAGTGCACAAAGCAAGGTCTATAAAGACATGGATGAGCGAGTTTGGGGTGGAAGAACTTGACTGGCCTGCACAGAGTCCTGACCTCAACCTGATAGAACACCTTTGGGATAAATTAGAGCGCAGACTGCGAGCCAGGCCTTCTCGTCCAACATCAGTGCCTGACCTCACAAATGCACTTCTGGAAGAATGGTCAAACATTCCCATAGACACACTCCTAATCCTTGTGGACGGCCTTCCCAGAAGAGTTGAAGCTGTTATAGCTGCAAAGGGTGGGCCAACTCAATATTGAACCCTACGGACTAAGCCCCATACACACAGTCAGAAATTCCGACCACAAAATCCGGATTTTGACCATCAAAATCAGATTTTTTCAGATGGATTTTGTCCGACACTGGTGTTGCGTACACACGGTCGGACAAAGTTGACGGAAAATCCGATCATTCTGAACGTGGTGACGTTTGTTGCGTACAACGGAACTACGTAGAGGCTAGTAGCCAATAGCTTTGGTCTCGTAATTTGATCTGAGCATGCGTGGAACTTTGTCCGTCGGAATTCGCTACACACGATCGTATTTTGTTGTCGGAAAATTTCAGAGCAGGATCTCAAGTTTTTTCCGGCGGAAATTCCGATGGAAAAAGTCCGATGGAGCCCACACCGACAACATGGTCCGA
Organism: Lithobates sylvaticus; assembly: GCA_028564925.1. Lineage (NCBI taxonomy): Eukaryota > Metazoa > Chordata > Amphibia > Anura > Ranidae > Lithobates > Lithobates sylvaticus. The sequence continues at coordinate 13,617,324 of CM053027.1, read as the reverse complement.
CCGGACATTTTCCGTCGGTAATTCCGAGCGTGTGTACAGGGCATGAGACTGGGATGTCATTAATTTTCATGTGCGTGTAAATACTTTTGGTAATATAGTGCATATATAATTTTATTATTAATAGCAGTAGATAAAGTAGCTAACATAGCGCCACCTGCTGTACGCACACGTGTAACATTTTTTATATTTATCAGAGTAAAATATGACATTGTTATTTTTCCAGTCCTGACTATAGACAGAGCCGGTACAGAACCACCATGTATTTATTATGTGATGCTCTGCGGCCTCAGAAGAGATGGAAAGGAAATTGATGAAGCGGCACAGAGTTATCTCCTTCATCCGGATGCAGGCTCTGGAGGTGAAGAAAATAGCCGACACTTCTGGGGAGGGTGAGAAGGTGACCAGCGTTGGTGGGCGGCTCAGACATCCCGCTCCGTCACATGGTGGCTGGAAGAGAATTCTCAGTCCTGATGAGCTACAAGATGTCACCTATCAGATCAATCACCGTTATATTTCCCACAAACATGTCCATGATAACAGTCCATTGAAGTTATAGCCGACCCGGCAGGTCCCTTCACTGCGCGACATACAGTAGCTGAGGGCACAAATGATATAAACCCATTTGCTGGGCACCATATGCTTTTATATACCCAGATATTACCTTCTTATACTAGCAGTGACATCATCACCGTGCTGCACCAAACTACGGCCCTCCAGATGTCCAGGAAATACAATTCCCATCATGCTTAGTCACGTCTAGACATGTGCACTGACAAAAAATGTGTTCATTTTCGTTTTTTTGCTTTTTTCGGAAAATCGAAAATTCGGAAATTTGGAAATTCTGAAATTTCGGGAATTTTCACATTTCTATTTTTCGGATTTCCGAATTCCGGAAATGCGAAAATTCGAATTCCGAAAATGCGAAAATTTGAATTCCGGAAATACGAAAATTCGAATTCCGGAAATGCGAAAATTTGAATTCCGGAAATGCGAAAATTTGAATTCCGGAAATGCGAAAATTCGAATTACGGAAATGCGAAAATTCGAATTCCGGAAATGCGAAAATTCCCAAAATTTCAGAATTTTCGAATTTCCGAATTTTGGATTTTCGGAATTCGGGAATTCAAAGATTTGTAAATCCCAAAATTTGAAAATCTGAAAAAAACAAAGAAAATCAGTTTAATTAATAACTAACTATTAAATTAACGAGTACGAATTTATCCGAAGTTACGAATTATCTAAAATAACGAATGCCGCATCTAAACAAATAATAATAATAATAGTAATAAATAATTAATAATAAAAAGGTTTTATTATTATTATTATTATTATTAGATCGTTACATTCCATTTGGTTAGATGCGGCATTCATTATTTCAGATAATTCGTAACTTCGGATAAATTCGTACTCGTTACGTTCACAAATTCACAGACAAATTTGAAAGGGAATTCCAATACCTATAATTTATTAGTTATTATTTAGAATTAAACAGATTTTCTTTCTAATTTTCAAATTTTCGAATTTCTGAATTCCGAAAATTCGGAATTCTGAAAATCCAAAATTCGGAAATTCAAAATTCGGAAATTCGGAATTAGAGAATTTGTCAAAATTCGTTAAATAACTAAATCGGAACTAAACGAATTGCACATGTCTAGTCATGTCTGTGAATGTCAGAGGTTTACAATGCCTCATGGGACATGTAGTTCCGCAATGGCTGGAGGGCCGTAGTTTGCAGATCTCTGGGCAGAGAGTAGAGCTGTGGGAGGGGCCCAGCAGGCTCCACCCACTGCAGGCTGCCTGCAGAAAACTACAGGAGAGGATGGAGACAAGACCAGTCCCCCTGCACAAGGAGAGAGAGAGTGAGTGTGTGGTGGGAGGGGCCTGGCAGGAGGGGCGGAGACAAAACCAGCCCCCCTGCACAAGGGGGGAGAGAGAGAGAGAGAGTGTGTGTGTGGTGGGAGGGGCCTGGCAGGAGGGGCGGAGACAAGACCAGTCCCCCTGCACAAGGGGAGAGAGAGAGAGAGAGTGTGTGTGGTGGGAGGGGCCTGGCAGGAGGGGCGGAGACAAGACCAGTCCCCCTGCACAAGGAGAGAGAGTGTGAGTGTGTGGTGGGAGGGGCCTGGCAGGAGGGGCGGAGACAAAACCAGCCCCCCTGCACAAGGGGGGAGAGAGAGAGAGAGAGAGTGTGTGTGTGGTGGGAGGGGCCTGGCAGGAGGGGCGGAGACAAGACCAGTCCCCCTGCACAAGGGGAGAGAGAGAGAGAGTGTGTGTGGTGGGAGGGGCCTGGCAGGAGGGGCGGAGACAAGACCAGTCCCCCTGCACAAGGAGAGAGAGTGTGAGTGTGTGGTGGGAGGGGCCTGGCAGGAGGGGCGGAGACAAAACCAGCCCCCCTGCACAAGGGGGGAGAGAGAGAGAGAGTGTGAGAGTGAGTGTGTGTGGTGGGAGGGGCCTGGCAGGAGGGGCGGAGACAAGACCAGTCACCCCACACATGGAGAGAGCGCAGCAATGGCCAGTCTTTATTACAGGAACACATAGGCAAAGTGTCTGAACATCAACTACAGGTACTCAAGCAAGCAAGTCATTTAACCACTTCCCGCCCAGCCTATAGCAAAATAACAGGCGGGCGGTGGTTCTGTTATACTGACTGGGCGTCAAATGGCGTCTTTCATAATAACATGCTGGCGTGCGCCGATCGGTTGTGCGGTGTGTCACTCTGACACACCGCATCTTTGATCGTGGTAGGAAGCCTCTGACAGAGGCTCCTTACCACGTGATCGGTTGTGACCAATCACAGCGTGAACCAGGAAGTGGCGGTAAACGGCTTTCCTTGGTTCGCGCTGACAGGGAGAGCTGATCGGCGGCTCTCCCTGTCAGAGGGGGGGACTGTACTGATAATCAGTACATTGATTATCATCGCAGCCCCAATGAGAGGTGCCCATCAGCTGCCAATCAGTGCCCATCAGCTTCCAGTCTGTGCACCATCAGTAATGCCTGCAGTGCCGCCTATCAGTGCTGCATATCAGTGTAGTCTATCAGTGCCCATCAATTCTACATATCAGTGCCGCCTCATCAGTGCCCGTCAGGGAAGGAGAAAACAACATTTTATAACAGAAACAAAGAAAATATTTTTTTTTATAAAATGTCTTTTTTTAGTTTATTTAGCAAAAAATAAAAACCCCAGAAGTGATCAAATACCACCAAAAGAAAGCTCTATTTGTGGGAAGAAAATGATAAAAATGTGTAGCGCCAGAACCCCCTGCGGGGCGGCTATGGATTTCTGGGCTTACAGGTTACCTCCTCCTTGTAGCTCGCCGTTCGTTGTCTAGGGGTTCCCAGGGTTCGTACCCAGTAATTGCTGAGACCGATACTCAAAGTCCTTTTGAGGATTTTTTATTTGCATAAAACGTTGAAACATAACAGTCTCTTAGTTGGGAATAGAGGGCACGGGTGATAAAGCTCAGGCACTTCAGAACTGCTGACATTTAGATAAATGTCTCTCTCTAGATGATCCAGGGAGTAGCCACTGGCAACTGGACACTTCACTGTTGGATAAACCCTTGTCTGTAGATCTAGCAGCCAACAAGTGATTCAAAGATCAGCAAAGTCTCTGCCACAGACTTGGTTGCAACTGAAGGATGGGTTAGGAAATTTTCCTATGGTACCTAAATCTTTCAGCCGATCCGGCGATACCGTAGGAAATGCGGATTCAACTAGTGTCCATACATCTCAGCTCCCAGGCTCTTACCGAGCAGCCAGCTTCATACGTGGCCCTCCTAGGAAAGAGTCCTCCCCTGGTCGCTTGTCAAGTTTCTGGGCCTCTCCAATGCCGAGAGGACACCGGGACACTTCTGAATCCTCCTTCAGTTACTGGGCCTCGAACTAGCCAGTTCCGAGGCTCGGAAACGGACGGATCCCCACCCCGGACCATGAGGGCCTCTGGGGGCTGGTCAGGGTGACCATGTTCACGGGGTCAGCAGACACTCCTGGGTCCAGGACCCCTCACCGTGCTGGTCAGGACCAGTGGCGGTGCGTGCATAGAGGGCGCAGGAGCGCCGCCCCCCCTCTCCTGCACCGCTCTATCACCAATAGATAGATTCATGCATTGCATGAATCTATCTATTGTCACCGCTGCCGCCCCCTATTCAGGTGTCCGGCCCCTTGTCGGGCGCCGGGCATCTGAATTCCCGCGGGGGGGGGGGGGTGTTTCTGGAAGCGCTCCTATTAGAGCTGTAAGCTCTAATAGGGGACCTGATTAGAGCGGTGTGCTCTAATAGGCTTCCATAAGTGTAAACAGCGGGCGCAATGCTGTGCGTTCGCTGTTTACACAGTATTGTGTTAGAGAAGCGAATACATCGCTTCCCTAACACAGACCCGCCTCTCAGCCAATCAGGTTGCCGGGTCTGTGTTACCGGTCACCTGATTGGCTGAAGTCACAGGCGCTGTGATTGGACGCCTAGGCGTCCAATCATTGCAGAAGACAGGAGGAGCGCGGGAGAAGATGTCGGGTCGATGAGGAGACACTGCTCGACGCCTGACGCCGTCACCAGCTGCACACCGAGACAAGGTAAGTGCTGGTAGATGGCGGGCAGAGGGCACATTGGCAGCATTTAATGGGCACAGTGACAGCACTTGGGGCATGGTGGCAGCGTTAGATGGGCACAGTGGCAGCACTTGGGGCACAGTGGCAGCACTTGGGGCACGGTGGCAGTGTTTGGAGCACAGTGGCAGCATTTGGGGCACAATGGCAGCGTTTAATGGGCACAGTGGCAGCATTTAATGGGCACAGTGGCAGAATTTAATGGGCACAGTGGCAGCGGTTGATGGCACAGTGAGGCTGTTTGTTTGCACCCCCCCAAAAATTTTGAGCACCAACCGCCACTGGTCAGGACTGGAACCAGACCTGGAACAGAGCACCACCAACAACCAACACGTGACTTCAGCACCTTAAGTACCCCTTCCCGGAATACACAGCGGGGCCAGACGCGCCCACTGATTGGCTCCGGGAAAATGCGTCCAACCATGCTGCGTTCTCCGCCTGTCACAGGTGCCTCACCTCACCTATGACCAGGCAGAACTCCAGCCCAGCCAAACTGATGCCAAAGTATAACCTAGAACAATTAACCCTCAGAACTCTGTTACAGTTCTGGAAAAAACGAAATTTACAAGAATAAGTGAAAAAGTGTCGGCGCTACAAATGTCATATGGTTACAGTTAGGGATGAGCCGAACACCCCCCCTGGTTCGGTTCCCAGCAGAACATGCGAACAGGCAAAGAATCGCTGCCCCCGAAAAAACTGCAGTTTTAAAAACTTTTTTTTGCATTGATACATGTCCCCTGGGGCAGGACCCGGGTCCCCAAACACTTTTTACGACAATAACTTGCATATAAGCCTTTAAAATTAGCACTTTTGATTTCTCCCATAGACTTTTAAAGGGTGTTCCGCGGCTTTCGAATTTGCCGCGAACACCCCAAATTGTTCGCTGGTCGGCGAACAGGCAATGTTCGAGTCGAACTTGCGTTCGACACGAACATCGGGCTCATCCCTAGTTACAGTATTGCATGATGTGACAGCGCTGAAAGCTGAAAATTGTTCTGGGCAGAAGGGGGGGGGGGGGGGGGGGAACTATTGAAGTGGTTAAACCTGATTTCCGTATACGTTCCACATTCATTTTTTTTTTCAATGAGCACAAGGCATTCTCTGATTGGATGAGGTGGATCAGTGATACCCTTATTTCCACCTCATCCAATCGGGGAATGCCTTATGTTCATTGAAAAAAATACGAGGTGTTCTGTGAATGGCGGTCATACCGTGCGACCCCCCCCCCCCCCCCCCCCCGCGTTCATTATGCAGCAGGGAAAACTTGGAAGACAGTGAGAATCATAGTGGCGACTACTAGCGTGATTCTCTGGTACCACGCCGGACTCACAGGTACAAAACATGTATACTTCATTGATCCATGCTGGACCGATGTAACTATGAAATACAATCCATCCCTGAAGTTCAGCTTCAATCACAGGATCACATGGTATTATTTTAATGCAAGATTTAAAAATATTAAAAGTGAATTTTTAACCACTTCAGCTCCGGAAGGTTTTCCCCCCTTCTTGATCGGGGCATTTATTTTGCTGTTCGCCGCTTTGCTCTTTTAATTGACAATTGCACTGCACCGATCGGTACAGAGAGGGGAGGGAGGAACCGGCGTCATGACGTGACGCCGGTTTGTGTACATGTGATCGCTCCGTCATTTGACGGAGCGATCACGTGGTAAACGGCCGCTATCAGCGGCTGTTTACCGTGATCCGTGATGCGCCGGGTCCTCGGGACCCGGCGGTCACGGATGTTCCCGAGTGCGCGCCCCAGGGGGCGCGCGGGAGCAAGTTTCTAGGAGGACGTCCGTAGGACGTCCACTTAGAACAAGCCGACAGCGCTGTGGCCGTCTTTCGACTATAGCGCGGTCGGCATGTGGTTAAATGAAATGATTTATATAAAAGTATTTACAATATAGGTTAAAGTCAATAGTAGCGCTGATTAACCACTTCCCACCCGGCCACTGCACATATACTGCTATATACGGCTGGGTTGGAGTTTCCTCCTTCTGAGCGGACGTTCAGGAACGTTCCTTTAGAAGGAGGGGGATCGCACGCAAGCGTGCCCTCGCAGCGGCGGCGATCCCGATGCGCTCGTGTCACCCCGCGCACCTCCGGTCGGCAGGAGGGCTCTGTGATTGGCCCTCCTGATCACATGACGACTGTGTCCAATCACAGCCATCATGTGATGTAAACGGAGAGCTGGTTGCTAGGCAATTGGCTCTCCTCTCCTCCCACGGAAGTTGTCGGTGAGGAGAGGAGATCGCTGCAGCCGGCTGGTGATCAGTGAGTATGAGCTGTTTTTTACAGCTTTTTCCACACTGATCACCAGTCTAGTGTCCCCACACAGTGTAAACACACAATGTCCCCTACATAGTGTCCCCAAAACACTGTCCCCACACAGTAAAAACATCTGTCCCACATATGTAACAGTAAAATCACATGTACATGATCATCTGCGCACATCTGTACATGATCATCTGCGCACATCTGTACATGATCATCTGCGCACATCTGTACATGATCATCTGCGCACATCTGTACATGATCATCTGCGCACATATGTACATGTCCGTATTCACACAAACCAATTATTATACACTTAACAGGATTTTTTTTACCAAAGACATGTAACGGAATACATTTTGGCTTAAAATTATGACAAAATTTGATTTTTTTGGATTTCTTTTAAAATAGAAAGTAGAAAATATTGTATTTTTTTTTAATTTCCAATCTTTTCTCTTATATCGCAAAAAATAAAAAACGTATTTGTGAATAAATACCACCAAAATAAAGCTCTATTTGTGTGAACAAAATGATAAAAATGTATATATTTTTTTGCAGATAGCTTTCTGCAGACTGGTTGGTGGGAGTCTGCAGCACAATATGGCATTGGCGGCATGGGTGGCACTGTTAGCAGGTAGCACATGCGTTATGGCATTAGCGCCATGGGTGGCACTGTCTGCAGCACATTAAGGCATTGGCGGCATGGGTGGCACTGTCTGCCGGTAGCACATGCATTATGGCCCATAACGCATGTGCTGCCTGCAGAGACAGTGCCCCCCCGTGCTGCCAATGCCGTAATGTGCTACAGAAAGTGCCACCCATGCCGCCAATGCCATAATGTGCTGCAGACAGTGCCACCAATGCCATAATGTGCTGCAGACAGTGCCGCCAATCTCATAATGTGCTGCAGACAGTGCCACCCATGCCGCCAATGCCATAATGTGCTGCAGACAGTGCCACCAATGCCATAATGTGCTGCAGACAGTGCCACCCGTGCCACCAATGCCGTAATGTGCTGCAGACAGTGCCACCAATGCCGTAATGTGCTGCAGACAGTGCCACCAATGCCATAATGTGCTGCAGACAGTGCCACCCATGCCGCCAATGCCGTAATGTGCTGCAGACAGTGCGGCCAATGCCGTAATGTGCTGCAGACAGTGCGGCCAATGCCATAATGTGCTGCAGACAGTGCCACCCATGCCGCCAATGCCGTAATGTGCTGCAGACAGTGCGGTCAATGCCGTAATGTGCTGCAGACAGTGCCACCCGTGCTGCCAAAGCCGTAATGTGTTGCAGACAGTGCCACCCGTGCCACCAATGCTGTAATGTGCTGCAGACAGTGCCACTCATGCCGCCAATGCCCTAATGTGCTGCAGACAGTGCCACCTGTGCCTAGGGTTGCCACCTGTCCGGTTTTGACCCGGACAGTACGGGTTTAGGAGGCTGTGCCCGGGTTTCCCTCTGCCTCACACCCGGACACCATTTCCAGCTGACAGGCGGTACCATGGGGTCTCCTTTTACAAGCCCCAGCACACAGGGGGCCCCGGACAGCAGGGGGATTGTAGCGGCGTGCAGGGGGAGCAATTACAGAGCAATCAAAGCATAAGGAAGAGAGAGGCGACAGGCAGCTGCTGGTGCGGAAGTTTTTAATAAAATAAATGCTTAAAAACAATCCACTTACTCTTCATGTCAGAGCTGTATATGTCAGTCTGTGAAGTCGGCTGTCCCAGTCCCATCCTTCCCTCCGATCCACGCTGCTCTTATCACTGAATCGCTGGAGGAAGCCAATAACACAGAGCTGCGGGGATACTGTGACCAATCAGAGCGTTCCGGAGGCTTAACCACACCTCCATCATCAGAGACTGACAGTTCACATGAGTTTCCTGTGGCTCTCTGTGATTCAGTGATAAGAGCAGTGTGGATCAGAGGGAAGGATGGGACTGGGACAGCCGACTTCACAGACTGACATATACAGTTCTGACATGAAGAGTGAGTGGATTGTTTTTAAGCATTTATTTTATTAAAAACTTCCGCACCAGCAGCTGCCTATCGCCTCTCTCTTCCTTATGTTTTGACTCCTCTGTATTTGCTAGACATGTGCAATTCGTTTCGTTGTTTTTCGTTTTTTTTTTCGTTCGTTCGTTTTTGTACGAATGAACGAATCGTTCGAATCGAACGAATCCGAAAAGCAACGAAGATCCGAAAAACGAAAAAAGGAACAACGAAAATGAATGAAAAAATTCGTACATTCGTATCTTTTTTTTTTTGTTGAATTGGTAATTTTCCGTGTCCCTAAAGCCCCATACACACGGTAGGATTTTCCGATGGATTCTGTCCTATCGGACAATGTTGTCGTAAAATCCGACCGTGTGTAGGCACCATCGGACAGTGTACGTCGGATTGTCCGACGGACAAAGTCCTATCTCCTACTGGATAGATTTTTCGGCAACAAAGTCCGATCACACCAAATCGGATCGTGTGTATCGAATTCCGACGGACAAAGTGCCACGCATGCTCAGATCACATTACAAGACCAAAGCTATTGGCTACTAGCCTCTACGTAGTCCCGTCGTACGCAACAAACGTCACCACGTTCAGAATGATCAGATTTTCCGACAACTTTGTCCGACCGTGTGTACGCAAAACCAACATCAGACAAAGTATGACGGACATGGTCTGACGGACCTGGTCCTCGGATAATCCGCGCGTGTGTATGGGGCTTTACAATGGCGCTGCTTAATGTGCCTCGAATGGATTGAACCAAAAAATTCGTACATTCGTAACTTTTTTTTTCGATTCGTAACTTTTTTTGGATTCGTAACTTTTTTTTTTCGATTCGTAACTTTTTTTTTCGATTCGTAAATTATTAAAATGTAATAATAGCATACACATTACATAAAATTATGAATTATGCTCCGATTACGAATCTACGAATGTTACGAATGTTACAAATGTACGAATAACTACAAATGCGTCCGAATTTCGAATAAACGAATGAACGAAAATTAAACTAACGAAAAAACGAATCAACAAAAAATAACTCTTACAAATGTACGAATCGTTACGAATACGAACAACGACAACTTACGAATGTACGAATCGTTACGAATCAACGGAAACGGAAAAAACGAAACGAAAAAAAAAAGATTTTTTTTTCGGAAACGAAAAAAAAACGAAACGAAAATAAACAAATTTTTTTGTTGTGCACATGTCTAGTATTTGCCACCTCCTCCTCTATATTTGCAAGACTTCTCTGTAATTTTACCCCCTCTTCTGTAATTGTCCCCCCTCCTCTGTAATTGTCCCCCCCTCCTCTGTAATTGTCCCCCCTCCTCTGTAATTGTCCCCCCTCCTCTGTAATTGTCCCCCTCCTCTGTAATTGTCCCCCCTCCTCTGTAATTGTCCCCCTCCTCTGTAATTGTCCCCCCTCCTCTGTAATTGTTCCCCTCCTCTGTATTTACACCCCCTCCTCTGTATTTGCACCCCCTCCTCTGTAATTGCCCCCCTCCTCTGTAATTGCCCCCATCAATCTCTGTAATTGTCCCCCCTCCTCTGTAGTTGTCCCCCACTCCGAACCCCCTGCTGTCCGGGCCCCCCTGTGTACTGGGGCCCCCCGTGATACCCCCTGTCGGCTGCCATGGGGGTATTGGAGGAAGGAGGATTTGTAATAGGAGAGAATGGGGATAATGGCACCCCAATCACATAGCAAAACTTCTTTTGGGTGACAGGCATCCCCCAACTCTGTTTACGTGATTTTCCCGCAATTTGTCGGGTGACAATCGCGGCAAAATCACACCGCGGTTGGGGTGCCATGCCGGGCGCCGCTAAAGTGTTTGGGTTTGGCTTCAAGAAAAGGTGGCAACCCTACCCATGCCGCCAATGCCGTAATGTGCTGCAGACAGTGCCACCCATGCCGCCAATGCCGTAATGTGCTGCGGACAGTGCCACCCATGCCTATCACTTGTAGACAAACCTGCACTTTGTTTCAAGGCGGGGTCTGGGAAGGGGGCAGGGATGGGGGCTGAAGGAGGGACCAGGGGCGGGACCAGGGGTGGAGCTGTACGGGGCCCCATGATTTCTATCCACACTTCGCCAGTACTCGCTGTTGCCAGTGGATGTTTCTCAGCTTTATTTGATTTTCTCTTATGCGGCGTTTGAAGCTTTTTAATAGAAATAAATTTTTTCATAACGATACTTCCTGTCACTCCATACAGCACACACAGACACGCCTCTCCGCTACACTGCCCCGCCCCTTCATGCTAATAGCGCTCCTCCCCCTTCAGCGCCTGACTGGCTGCAGGTAATGAATAATAAGTAGCCATGTGCGCAGAGCCCCGCCCAGCTACAGAACGGGGGCTGCTGATTGGAGGGTGGGCGGAGCGTCTCAATCATCTGTACACAGGGTGAGAGAGAAGACACCGGAGGGGGGAGGGGGAGCAGAGAGGAAATGAGGGAATTCACTGCTATTGGGGGAGGGGGAGAGATACAAAACATCCCCAATAAAGAGGAGAAGCCGAGAAATCCTCATTACAGATCAATTTATTATATAAAATATTTATAATGAATCATTTACCATCATTATATCATTATAATATACATGACAGTGACGTCACACTGATCACCGGACTAAATGTGACTCTCCCCCTCCCCCCATCTATAGACATATAACATCCCCCCCATACATCACCAGACCCCCCATTATAGGAATCTTATATCTGTAATATCAACACCGACCGACCGAGGGGTCATTACTGAGGAAGCAGCGCCCCTCCCCCAAACCTTTAAATGCCCATCGACTCCCACTGACACCAATGATGGGGCACTATACCCCCGAATGACACCAATGATGGGGCACTATACCCCCGAATGACACCAATGATGGGGCACTATACCCCCGAATGACACCAATGATGGGGCACTATTCCTCCCACTGACACCAATGATGGGGCACTATTCCTCCCACTGACACCAATGATGGGGCACTATTCCTCCCACTGACACCAATGATGGGGCACTATTCCTCCCACTGACACCAATGATGGGGCACTATTCCCCCACTGACACCAATGATGGGGCACTATTCCTCCCACTGACACCAATGATGGGGCACTATTCCTCCCACTGATACCAATGATGGGGCACTATTCCTCCCACTGACACCAATGATGGGGCAATATTCCTCCCACTGACACCAATGATGGGGCACTATTCCTCCCACTGACACCAATGATGGGGCACTATTCCTCCCACTGACACCAATGATGGGGCACTATTCCTCCCACTGACACCAATGATGGGGCACTATTCCTCCCACTGACACCAATGATGGGGCACTATTCCTCCCACTGATACCAATGATGGGGCACTATTCCTCCCACTGACACCAATGATGGGGCACTATTCCTCCCACTGACACCAATGATGGGGCACTATTCCTTCTACTGACACCAATGACAGGGCACTATTCCTCCACTGACACCAATGATGGGGCACTATTCCCCCCACTGACACCAATGATGGGGCACTATTCCTCCCACTGACACCAATGATGGGGCAATATTCCTCCCACTGACACCAATGATGGGGCACTATTCCTCCCACTGACACCAATGATGGGGCACTATTCCTCCCACTGACACCAATGATGGGACACTATTCCTCCCACTGACACCAATGATGGGGCACTATTCCTCCCACTGACACCAATGATGGGGCACTATTCCTCCCACTGACACCAATGATGGGGCACTATTCCTCCCACTGACACCAATGATGGGGCAGATCAGAGATGGGAGACCTCTATGCACTGATGAAGAGGTGTGATGGGGGGATTGTATCACCACTATACACAGGATGGGGGGGGGGGAGGGGTATGGTGTCTTTAGTACAATTGGTGGGGGGGGGGGCAGTCTCTGCCATACTGATATCAGCCCCAGGCCAGGTGAGAATAATCCTTAAAAATACGGTTCTTCTCCCAAAGCAGCCCAAGAACAGGGAGGGGGGGGGGGCAGTTGGCCGTCCCCTCTGCGCTCAGCTGGATTCTGCCCTCACCTATTCTATAGAGTTATTTCAGCTGTCTTGTCCAGTCTTGCACAGTTGTACCGGCTCCTTTCCTGTAGTGATCCTTTTCTCTGATTTCCCTGCACACTGTGAGCTTTTCACAATGTGCATAGAAGCTGCAGCACATCAGATAAAGCCCACCTCCTTTCCTGGCTGGAGGACATCCAGCATCATCTAGCCCTTTCCTCCCCAGCCAGACTGTCTCTGACTTCTTTCATTCTTTTGGATTTCAGTTCTTTCAATCATGGAATCTCAGCATCACATGTGGGTGTTACTTAGGGGGGTTTCCATTAAGGTTGCCACCTTTTCTTTAAGCCAAATCCTAACACCTTGTCGATGCATGGCCCCACCCTTAGAATACCCCCTTCAGATCAGGGTCCTCTTATATGGGAACCCCCACTTAGAGACCCCCCATTAGATCAGAGTCTCCTTATAGCAGCACCCCCCAGGGTAAAATTCACATTGGAGATTGGGGCCAGTGAGAACAGTAGGTAGGTGTGGCCGCCAGCCCCGCTCATTATAATAACAGATCACCGGCGGCCATCGCTATTCGCTGCTGTCCGCATAGCCAGCGATTACCAGCGATTACCTTCACAGTGAACAGGGCCGGCGGCAGGACCGAGCTGCTGAGAGCCACAGCAGGAAGCTCCGATTCCTGGCTCTACATAATATTCGCTCTGACCCTAATTGCTGGTGTGAATGTAGCCTTAGAGACCCCCCATTATATCAGAGTCACCTTAAATAAGCACCCCCCTGACATACCCCCATTACATTAGAGACCAGCACCACCCTTAGAGACCACCCTTTAGATCAGAGTCCCCTTATATCAGCGCCCCCCCTAGAGACATCCATTAGATCAGGGACCCCCTTATATCAGCGCCCCCCATAGAGACCACCATTAGCTAAGGTATCCCCTTATATCAGCGCCCCCCCTAGAGACCTCCATTAGATTAGAGTCCGATTATATCAGTGCCCCCCCCTTGGAGATATCCATTAGATCAGGGACCCCCTTTTATCAATGCACCCCCTAGAGACCTCCATTAGATCAGAGTCCCCTAATATCAGCGCTCCCCCTTAGAGACCCCCATTAGATCAGAGTCCCCTAATATCAGCCCCCCCTTAGAGACCTCCATTAGATCAGGGACCCCCTTATATCAGCGCCCCCCCTAGAGACCTCCATTAGATCACCGATCCCCTTATATCAGCGCCCCCCCCTTAGAGACCTCCATTAGATCAGGGACCCCCTTATATCAGTGCCCCCCCTTGGAGACCTTCATTAGATCAGGGACCCCCTTAAATCAGTGCCACCCCCTTAGAGACCTCCATTAGATCAGGGATCCCCTCATATCAGTGCCCCTGCCCCTTAAAGACCCCCATTAGATTGCCTTACCATGTGGCAGCCACTGCGAGCTAGGAAGTGGGAGTCGGGGGACGGAGCTGGGAAGTGGGAGTCGGGGGACGGAGCTGGGAAGTGGGAGTCGGGGGACGGAGCTGGGAAGTGGGAGTCGGGGGACGGAGCTGGGAAGTGGGAGTCGGGGGACGGAGCTGGGAAGTGGGAGTTGGGGGACGGAGCTGGGAAGTGGGAGTGGGGGGGACGGAGCTGGGAAGTGGGAGTCGGGGGACGGAGCTGGGAAGTGGGAGTGGGGGAGACGGAGCTGGGAAGTGGGAGTGGGGGGACGGAGCTGGGAAGTGGGAGTCGGGGGACGGAGCTGGGAAGTGGAAGTGAGAGTTGGGGGACGGAGCTGGGAAGTGGGAGTCGGGGGAAGGAGCTGGGAAGTGGGAGTCGGGGGACAGAGCTGGGAAGTGGGAGTTGGGGGACGGAGCTGGGAAGTGGGAGTTGGGGACGGAGCTGGGAAGTGGGAGTCGGGGGACAGAGCTGGGAAGTGGGAGTCGGGGGACAGAGCTGGGAAGTGGGAGTCGGGGGACAGTGCTGGGAAGTGGGGCAGCTATACAAAGTGCTAATTTCACCTCACTGTGCACAATGGCAAAGTGTTTCATTGGTTGCTAGAATGGCGGCGGGCCTAGCAACCAACGACTGCAAAGGTGAATGAGGTGGGGAAGAAGCCAGAGTTCAGGCAGACTGAAACCCGGACACATATTTTAAGACCCGGACTGTACCGGTGAATCCCAGACAGGTGGCAAGCCTAGTTGCCATGCAAATGCAGTGAATCCAGCCCAAGGGGTGGAGCCATGACACTCAGCACTCACAGGAAGTGGGTTGAATGATGCCGGGTGTCATAACACTCAGGAGTGAATTGGTGTTCAATTGGTGAGCAGATGAGTCAGTGGGGTCATCACCAGAGATGAGGTGAGTATAGCAGCTGGAGCTATTTGTTAGAGTTATTGGGAGATATTTTTGGCTCAAGGTGGAATTTGTAGTTTAACCCTTTCATTGCCACTGCTGTAACTATTATGGTGGTATCAGTGCCAGCATGTAAACAAATACTATACAAGCGTTGGGTGTGTTTACATTTTTACCCCTGACTACTGGTGTTCTAGTAAAAGTGATGTAAAGTGGTTGTGATCCCTCCATATACCCAGTGCAGTGATTGGCCTCAGGTGACATGAAACAAATCCTCCTACGTAAGTTGTACCTGTTTATCTGCTGTTTTCTCTTCTCTACAGCCATTCAAAGTGCTGAATTTATAAGGCTTGTCTGAGAATTCATAAAAAAAAAAGCAGGTGGGGAGCTGAAATTACAAACTGCAGAGCTCAGTGAGGTGAGCTCTGAGAGCTGATTGGAGGGAATAAACACATGCCCCCCTTCACACAGGTGTCAGGAAACCCTGCAGAAGTGACTGATAGCAGAGAAAGGAGGCAGCAGACAGAAATGATACTTAGTGACGGATGGGGGGGGGGGGGGGGTGGGGCGGCAAACACTGCAAGCACAGCCACCCCCCTCGTCAGTCGGGCCACTGGCATTCCCCCCGGCCCCGGTCTGACGGGCCACCAGCTGCCAATGCCCCCCTGTCTGGTTGGTCGGGCAACCAGCAGCCCGTTCCTGGGTCCGTTCCGGGTGGGACACAAGCCCAGCACTTACCCCATCGGGCAGAGGTTCCCTCCTCCGGGATCTCCCTGGGGCTCCTCCTCGGCGGCCAATTTGTACTCTTCTCCTTTTGACCAATTGGGAAACGGGTCTCAGACCGGCTTCCTGATTGACTGGGAGGAGAATCAGGAACAAAATAGTGAATATTAATTTTCTATTGTCACACTGGGTTGGCTTGGAGTGCAGCGATCTGCGCCCCGAGCCCACCCTTTTTTGAAGCCAATTACAGCCTCCGGTTTTAATCACGTGCTTAAAAAAAAAAAAACCCTGATTGGAATCCATGCTTCCTTGCGCCCAGAGGCGGCTCTAGGCTTTGTGAGGCCTTAGGCAAAATTTAGACATGAGGCCCCACTCACACCCTTTGCAGGGGTTAAGGAAGAACCCCGAGGCCGAGCATCTTATTACTGCTGCTGCTTTTGTGGGTGGTATGTGTACTGCTCCAATCACATGGGATGAATAGGAGAGGAGGGTCCACAGTACACATCCCACCCATACAAGCAGCAGCAGTAGTGAGATGCTCTGCCTCAAGGTGAATAGGGGTAGGTGGTATGTGCAGGAGGGGGCACGGAGTGAATAGGGGAGGGTGGTATGTGCAGGAGGGGGGCACGGAGTGAATAGGGGTAGGTGGTATGTGCAGGAGGGGGGCACGGAGTGAATAGGGGTAGGTGGTATGTGCAGGAGGGGGGCACGGAGTGAATAGGGGTAGGTGGTATGTGCAGGAGGGGGACACGGAGTGAATAGGGGAGGGTGGTATGTGCAGGAGGGGGGACACGGAGTGAATAGGGGTAGGTGGTATGTGCAGGAGGGGGGCACGGAGTGAATAGGGGTAGGTGGTATGTGCAGGAGGGGGACACGGAGTGAATAGGGGTAGGTGGTATGTGCAGGAGGGGGGCACGGAGTGAATAGGGGAGGGTGGTATGTGCAGGAGGGGGCACGGAGTGAATAGGGGTAGGTGGTATGTGCAGGAGGGGGGCACGGAGTGAATAGGGGTAGGTGGTATGTGCAGGAGGGGGGCACGGAGTGAATAGGGGTAGGTGGTATGTGCAGGAGGGGGACACGGAGTGAATAGGGGTAGGTGGTATGTGCAGGAGGGGGGCACGGAGTGAATAGGGGTGGGTGGTATGTGCAGGAGGGGGGCACGGAGTGAATAGGGGTAGGTGGTATGTGCAGGAGGGGGACACGGAGTGAATAGGGGTAGGTGGTATGTGCAGGAGGGGGACACGGAGTGAATAGGGGTAGGTGGTATGTGCAGGAGGGGGACACGGAGTGAATAGGGGTGGGTGGTATGTGCAGGAGGGGGACACGGAGTGAATAGGGGTAGGTGGTATGTGCAGGAGGGGGACACGGAGTGAATAGGGGGGGTGGTATGTGCAGGAGGGGGACACGGAGTGAATAGGGGTGGGTGGTATATGCAGGAGGGGGACACGGAGTGAATAGGGGTGGGTGGTATGTGCAGGAGGGGGCACAGAGTGAATAGGGGTGGGTGGTATGTGCAGGAGGGGGACACGGGGGGATTTCTGATTTAGGGCAATGAGCACTCAGCATCACTCCATGAGCATTCACTCCCATCTCAGCACTTGTAATCTGCAGCTCCACCTCCTCCCTTGTAAGATTTTTGCTGACAGCGTTGGAGCACACTGAGCAGAAGCGCCAGAAAGAGCGGGGAGAGAGAGAGAGAGGATAATCCATGCCCGTGTGCGTCCGTGTCTTTACAAATGTGACAGGAGCCAGAGAGTGACAGGAGCGGCTTTCTCTCATCCATGGGTGTCCTGTGGGACAGCCTCAGAGGTGGCTCCTAGGCAAATTAGGCAGCTGCGAGGCCCCAGTGAGTGTGAGGCCTTAGGCGACCGCCTTATTTGCCTAATTAGAGAGCCGCCTCTGCTTGCGCCCTGCATGTAGATTAGGGGGCCGGATGCAGGGATTAGAGGGCGGCGCCCGTGTGCCCCTAATGGACGATCCGCCACTGCGACTTAGTGCTCTGGAGTGAGACAAGTACACACTATAGAGGGATGTGCTTTGTTCAGATTTCATGTCTGAGGCCGGGGCCCATCAGGGTGGACAGTGATGGGAGATCAGTGAGAGATCCTTAGGCGACCGCCTAATTTGCCTAATTAGAGAGTCACCTGATCTATACTGTCACATGGGGGGGTGACACGCCCACCCCCTCCCCCCCACACACCCTTGTGATATCAATAAATAAGGTTATTAAAAGGAAAATAAGTCTTAAAAAACTTAATAGAACAAATAACAACAAAATTGAGAATTGTAGAAGCCCCGCCCCCAGGAACACAATCACAGTGGGGGGATAAACAACATTACAATATAAACCCCCCTCTTCCTGGGAGTGGAAGGGTTAAAAAATGAAGCCGTCACCTCCCTGACAGTGAAACGGTTAACTGTGTGACAGCTTCCCCCGCCCCCCGGCGGTGATTGGAGGGAATACACATAGAACAATCACATGTTATACAATGTATCTCTCTATTAAGCGTTTCCTCTCTGGCCCCGCCCTTATACCGTATAATGCCCCGCCCACCCCGTGTAACGTCAGATTTTCCCGCCAATTATTTCCCGCGCTCTATGGAGATGTCCGGACTGTGTGGAGTAATAATAATGATCTCCCGGTGTCCTCCGTCCTGTCCGGTGTGCGGAGGGAGGAGCCTTCATACCGGGGAATGTTCTCTGATATACCGGAGTACACTGACAGCACCCCTTGCGTTAATACATTGTAGAGCCACCTTTTGCTGCGATTACAGCTGCAAGTCGCTTGGGGTATGTCTCTATCAGTTTTGCACATCGAGAGACTGAAATTCTTGCCCATTCTTCCTTGCAAAACAGCTCGAGCTCAGTGAGGATGGATGGAGAGCGTTTGTGAACAGCAGTTTTCAGCTCTTTCCACAGATTCTCGATTGGATTCAGGTCTGGACTTTGACTTGGCCATTCTAACACCTGGATACGTTTATTTGTGAACCATTCCTTTGTAGGTTTTGCTGTATGTTTCGGATCATTGTCTTGCTGGAAGATAAATCTCCGTCCCAGTCTCAGGTCTTTTGCAGACTCCAACAGGTTTTCATCCAGAATGGTCCTGTATTTGGCTGCATCCATCTTCCCCTCAATTTTAACCATCTTCCCTGTCCCTGCTGAAGAAAAGCAGGCCCAAACCATGATGCTGCCACCACCATGTTTGACAGTGGGGGATGGTGTGTTGAGGGTGATGAGCTGTGTTGCTTTTACGCCAAACATATCGTTTTGCATTGTGGCCAAAAAGTTCGATTTTTGGTTTCATCGGACCAGAGCACCTTCTTCCACATGTTTGGTGTGTCTCCCAGGTGGCTCGTGGCAAACAATAGACAAGACTTTTTATAGATATCTTTGAGAAATGGCTTTCTTCTTGCCACTCTTCCATAAAGGCCAGATTTGTGCAGTGTAGGACTGATTGTTGTCCTATGGACAGACTCTCCCACCTCAGCTGTAGTTCTCTGCAGTTCATCCAGAGTGATCATGGGCCTCTTGGCTGCATCTCTGATCAGTCTTCTCCTTGTCTGAGCTGAAAGTTTAGAGGGACAGCCAGGTCTTGGTAGATTTGCAGTGGTCTGATACTCCTTCCATTTCAAAATGATCGCTTGCACAGTGCTCCTTGGGATCGCTTGCACAGTGCTCCTTGGGATCGCTTGCACAGTGCTCCTTGGGATCGCTTGCACAGTGCTCCTTGGGATGTTTAAAGCTTGGGAAATCTTTTTGTATCCAAATCCGGCTTTAAACTTCTCCACAACAGTATTACGGACCTGCCTGGTGTGTTCCTTGGTCTTCATGATGCTCTCTGCGCTTTCAACAGAACACTGAGCCTATCACAGAGCAGGTTATACAGAGACTTGATTACACACAGGTGGATTCTATTTATCACCATCAGTCATTTAGGACAACATTGGATCATTCAGAGATCCTCGCTGAACTTCTGGAGTCAGTTTGCTGCACTGAAAGTAAAGGGGCCGAATAATTTTGCACGCACCACTTTTCAGTTTTTAATTTGCTAAAAAAGTTTAAAATATCCAATAGATTTCGTTCCACTTCACAATTGTGTCCCACTTGTTGGTGATTCGTCACAAAAAATAAAAATGTAATATCTTTATGTTTGAAGCCTGAAATGTGGCAAAAGGTTGAAAAGTTCAAGGGGGCCGAATACTTTCGCAAGGCACTGTGTGTGTGTGTGTGTATATATATATAAATAAATAATAAGCAAAAAAAAAAAAAAAATAAATACTCATATATATATATATATATATATATATATATATATATATATATAGTGCAATATTATTACTCCTTCCACATTATTTTTATATATATATATAAAATTAATTAATAAATAAATAATAAACAAAAAAAAAACAAATATATATATATATATAAAATTACTTCTTACATATACACACCGGTGGTCCCCCCCAGTGGCGGAACTACCGCCATAGCGACACACGCGGCCGCTATGGGGCCCGTGGGGAGGAGGAGGAATGCATACTCCCGGGGGCCCGGGGGGGGGCGAGCACTGCCCGTACGGTCCTCCAGCCAGGGGAAGTGAGGAGAGGAAGAGGCGCGCTGTCCGTACAAGCAGAGCGCTGTAATAGCTTTTATTTGAATGTCCTGTGTGTGTTCCCGGGGCTCACCGTCACATAGCTCTTGGCCCGACGCTTTTGATAGAACGCCGGTCCAATGCGGGACATGTGACGTCATCAAAGGCGCCGGTCCAAGAGGTAGGGCTATGTGACGGTGAGCCCCGGGAACACACACAGGACATTCAAATGAAAGCTATTACAGCGCTCTGCTTGTACAGACAGCGCGCCTCTTCCTCTCCTCACTTCCCCTGGCTGGGGGACCGTGCGGGCGCCGGGCGGTGCTCGCCCCCCCCCCCCCCACTCTGAGACAGCCCCACGCTCGCCAATAGCCATTTGAGGGCTGCTGCAGTCTGGCTCACCTCTTCCACTGCACAGGTGAGGCTGTATTGGGCACGGGTCATGCTGTATTGGGCACGGGTCATGCTGTATTGGGCACGGGTCATGCTGTATTGGGCACAGGAGAGGCTGCATTGGGCACGGGTCAGGCTGCATTGGGCACGGGTCAGGCTGCATTGGGCACGGGTCAGGCTGCATTGGGCACGGGGGAGGCTGCATTGGGCACGGGGGAGGCTGCATTGGGCACGGGGGAGGCTGCATTGGGCACGGGTCATGCTGCATTGGGCACGGGTGAGGCTGCATTGGGCACGGGTGAGGCTGCATTGGGCATGGGCAGGCCACACTGCATTGGGCAAAGATGAGGCTGCATTGGGCACAGGCAGGTGAGGCTGCATTGGGCACGGGTGAGGCTGCATTGGGCACGGGTGAGGCTGCATTTGGCACAGGTGAGGCTGTATTGGGCATGGGCAGGCCACGCTGCATTGGGCACAGGTGAGGCTGCATTGGGCAAATGTGAGGCTGCATTGGGCACTGAACATGCTGCATTGGGCACAGGCAGGTGAGGCTGCATTGGGCACAGGCCACACTGCGTTGGGCACGGGTGAGGCTGCGTTGGGGACAGGTGAGGCTGCGTTGGGCACAGGTGAGGCTGTATTGAGCATGGGCAGGCCATGCTGCATTGGGCACAGGTAAGGCTGCATTGGGCACTGAACATGCTGCATTGGGCACAGGCAGGTGAGGCTGCATTGGGCACAGGCCACACTGCATTGGGAACAGGTGAGGCTGCATTGGGCACTGGACACGCTGCATTGGGCACAAGTGGGCACAGGTGAGGCAGTATTGGGCACAGGTGAGCCAGTTTTGGGCACTGGCTACGCTGCATTGGGCACAGGTGAGGCTGCATTGGGCACAAGTGGGCACAGGTGAGGCAGTATTGGGCATGGGCAGACCATGCTGCATTGGGCACAAGTGGGCACAGGTGAGGCAGTATTGGGCATGGGCAGACCACGCTGCATTGGGCACAGGTGAGGATTATTGAAGCGCTAACACCAGGTGTTTGGAGTATCTTTGTCTGTTGATTAAACTTTCTGGAATACATATATTGCTATTGTGGTGTAGGATCTGGGCTCTTTCTTTCTTCCTTCTCAGACTCGAACCGCACACCCTTTGAGCCCCGCCCTTTAAACCACGCCCACTATTTAATTTAAGCCCCAACGTTTTTTTGTGGGGGGGGGGGGCGTACAACATTTTGCTATGGGGCCCTGTGATTTCTACTTACGCCCCTGGCCCCCCCTCCTATCAGCGGCCCCGGCTGTGCCCACACTTCGCCAGTATGTTTCTCAGCTTTATTTGATCTTCTCTTATGCGGCCTTTGAAGCTTTTTAATTGCTCATAAGAGAAGATCAAATAAAGCTGAGAAACACCTGTCACTCCATACAGCACACACAGACACGCCTCTCCGCTACACTGCCCCGCCCCTTCATGCTAATAGCGCTCCTCCCCCGTCAGCGCCTGACTGGCTGCAGGCAATGAATAATAAGTAGCCATGTGCGCAGAGCCCCGCCCAGCTACAGAGCGGGGGTTGCTGATTGGAGGGTGGGCGGAGCGTCTCAATCATCTGTACACGGGGTGAGAGAGAAGATACCGGAGGGGGGAGGGGGAGCAGAGAGGAAATGAGGGAATTCACTGCTATTGGGGGAGGGGCTAGAGATACAAAACATCCCCAATAAAGAGGAGAAGCCGAGAAATCCTCATTACAGATCAATTTATTATATAAAATATTTATAATGAATCATTTACCATCATTATATCATTATAATATACATGACAGTGACGTCACACTGATCACCGGACTAAATGTGACTCTCCCCCTCCCCCCATCTATAGACATATAACATCCCCCCCATACATCGCCAGACCCCCCATTATAGGAATCTTATATCTGTAATATCAACACCGACCGACCGACCGACCGAGGGGTCATTACTGACCCCCACTGACACCAATGATGGGACACTATTCCTCCCACTGACACCAATGATGGGACACTATTCCTCCCACTGACACCAATGATGGGGCACTATTCCTCCCACTGACACCAATGATGGGGCACTATTCCTCCCACTGACACCAATGATGGGGCACTATTCCTCCCACTGACACCAATGATGGGGCACTATTTCCTCCCACTGACACCAATGATGGGGCACTATTCCTCCCCACTGATACCAATGATGGGGCACTATTCCCCCACTGACACCAATGATGGGGCACTATTCCTCCCACTGACACCAATGATGGGGCACTATTCCTTCCCACTGACACCAATGATGGGGCACTATTCCTCCCACTGACACCAATGATGGGGCACTATTCCTTCCACTGACACCAATGATGGGGCACTATTCCTCCCACTGACACCAATGATGGGGCACTATTCCTTCCACTGACACCAATGATGGGGCACTATTCCCCCCACTGACACCAATGATGGGGCACTATTCCCCCACTGACACCAATGATGGGGCACTATTCCTCCCACTGACACCAATGATGGGGCACTATTCCTCCCACTGATACCAATGATGGGGCACTATTCCCCCACTGACACCAATGATGGGGCACTATTCCTCCCACTGACACCAATGATGGGCACTATTCCTCCACTGACACCAATGATGGGGCACTATTCCTCCCACTGACACCAATGATGGGCACTATTCCTTCCACTGACACCAATGATGGGGCACTATTCCTCCCACTGACACCAATGATGGGGCACTATTCCTTCCACTGACACCAATGATGGGGCACTATTCCCCCACTGACACCAATGATGGGGCACTATTCCCCCCACTGACACCAATGATGGGGCACTATTCCCCCCACTGACACCAATGATGGGGCACTATTCCCCCCACTGACACCAATGATGGGGCACTATTCCTCCCACTGACACCAATGATGGGGCACTATTCCTCCCACTGACACCAATGATGGGGCACTATTCCTCCCACTGACACCAATGATGGGGCACTATTCCTCCCACTGACACCAATGATGGGGCACTATTCCTCCCACTGACACCAATGATGGGGCACTATTCCTCCCACTGACACCAATGATGGGGCACTATTCCTCCCACTGACACCAATGATGGGGCACTATTCCTCCCACTGACACCAATGATGGGGCACTATTCCTCCCACTGACACCAATGATGGGGCACTATTCCTCCCACTGACACCAATGATGGGGCACTATTCCCCCCACTGACACCAATGATGGGGCACTATTCCTCCCACTGACACCAATGATGGGGCACTATTCCTTCCCACTGACACCAATGATGGGGCACTATTCCTCCCACTGACACCAATGATGGGGCACTATTCCTCCACTGACACCAATGATGGGGCACTATTCCTCCCACTGACACCAATGATGGGGCACTATTCCTCCCACTGACACCAATGATGGGGCACTATTCCTTCCACTGACACCAATGATGGGGCACTATTCCCCCCACTGACACCAATGATGGGGCACTATTCCCCCACTGACACCAATGATGGGGCACTATTCCCCCACTGACACCAATGATGGGGCACTATTCCCCCACTGACACCAATGATGGGGCACTATTCCCCCCACTGACACCAATGATGGGGCACTATTCCTCCCACTGACACCAATGATGGGGCACTATTCCTCCCACTGACACCAATGATGGGGCACTATTCCTTCCACTGACACCAATGATGGGGCACTATTCCCCCCACTGACACCAATGATGGGGCACTATTCCTCCCACTGACACCAATGATGGGGCACTATTCCTCCCACTGACACCAATGATGGGGCACTATTCCTTCCACTGACACCAATGATGGGGCACTATTCCCCCACTGACACCAATGATGGGGCACTATTCCCCCCACTGACACCAATGATGGGGCACTATTCCCCCCACTGACACCAATGATGGGGCACTATTCCTCCCACTGACACCAATGATGGGGCACTATTCCCCCCACTGACACCAATGATGGGGCACTATTCCCCCACTGACACCAATGATGGGGCACTATTCCTCCCACTGACACCAATGATGGGGCAATATTCCTCCCACTGACACCAATGATGGGGCACTATTCCCCCCACTGACACCAATGATGGGGCACTATTCCTCCCACTGACACCAATGATGGGGCACTATTCCTCCCACTGACACCAATGATGGGGCACTATTCCTCCCACTGACACCAATGATGGGGCACTATTCCTCCCACTGATACCAATGATGGGGCACTATTCCCCCCCACTGACACCAATGATGGGGCACTATTCCTCCCACTGACACTAATGATGGGGCACTATTCCTCCCACTGACACCAATGATGGGGCACTATTCCTCCCACTGACACCAATGATGGGGCACTATTCCTCCCACTGACACCAATGATGGGGCACTATTCCTCCCACTGACACCAATGATGGGGCACTATTCCCCCCACTGACACCAATGATGGGGCACTATTCCTCCCACTGATACCAATGATGGGGCACTATTCCTCCCACTGACACCAATGATGGGGCACTATTCCTCCCACTGACACCAATGATGGGGCACTATTCCTCCCACTGACACCAATGATGGGGCACTATTCCTCCCACTGATACCAATGATGGGGCACTATTCCCCCACTGACACCAATGATGGGGCACTATTCCTCCCACTGACACCAATGATGGGGCACTATTCCTCCCACTGACACCAATGATGGGGCACTATTCCTTCCACTGACACCAATGATGGGGCACTATTCCCCACACTGACACCAATGATGGGGCACTATTCCTCCCACTGACACCAATGATGGGGCACTATTCCTTCCACTGACACCAATGATGGGGCACTATTCCCCCCACTGACACCAATGATGGGGCACTATTCCCCCCACTGACACCAATGATGGGGCACTATTCCCCCCACTGACACCAATGATGGGGCACTATTCCTCCCACTGACACCAATGATGGGGCACTATTCCTCCCACTGACACCAATGATGGGGCACTATTCCTTCCACTGACACCAATGATGGGGCACTATTCCCCACACTGACACCAATGATGGGGCACTATTCCTCCCACTGACACCAATGATGGGGCACTATTCCTTCCACTGACACCAATGATGGGGCACTATTCCCCCCACTGACACCAATGATGGGGCACTATTCCTCCCACTGACACCAATGATGGGGCACTATTCCTCATTACATTAGAGACCAGCGCCCCCCTTATAAACCACCCTTTAGATCAGAGTCCCCTTATATCAGCGCCCCCCCTTAGAGACCTCCATTGGATCAGGGACCCCCTTATATCAGTGCCCCTGCCCCTTAAAGACCCCCATTAGATTGCCTTACCATGTGGCAGCCACTGCGAGCCAGGAAGCGGGAGTCGGGGGACGGAGCTGGGAAGAGGGAAGAGGGGGACGGAGCTGGGAAGTGGGAGTCGGGGGACGGAGCTGGGAAGCGGGAGTCGGGGGACAGAGCTGGGAAGAGGGAGTCGGGGGACGGAGCTGGGAAGTGGGAGTCGGGGGACGGAGCTGGGAAGCGGGAGTCGGGGGACAGAGCTGGGAAGAGGGAGTCGGGGGACGGAGCTGGGAAGCGGGAGTTGGGGGACGGAGCTGGGAAGCGGGAGTCGGGGGACGGAGCTGGGAAGCGGGAGTCGGGGGACGGAGCTGGGAAGCGGGAGTCGGGGGACGGAGCTGGGAAGCGGGAGTCGGGGGACGGAGCTGGGAAGCGGGAGTCGGGGGACGGAGCTGGGAAGCGGGAGTCGGGGGACGGAGCTGGGAAGCGGGAGTCGGGGGACGGAGCTGGGAAGAGGGAGTCGGGGGACGGAGCTGGGAAGTGGGAGTCGGGGGACGGAGCTGGGAAGTGGGAGTCGGGGACGGAGCTGGGAAGTGGGAGTCGGGGGACGGAGCTGGGAAGCGGGAGTCGGGGGACGGAGCTGGGAGTCGGGGGACGGAGCTGGGAAGCGGGAGTCGGGGGACGGAGCTGGGAAGCGGGAGTCGGGGACGGAGCTGGGAAGCGGGAGTCGGGGGACGGAGCTGGGAAGCGGGAGTCGGGGGACGGAGCTGGGAAGCGGGAGTCGGGGGACGGAGCTGGGAAGCGGGAGTCGGGGGAAGGAGCTGGGAAGTGGGAGTCGGGGGACGGAGCTGGGAAGCGGGAGTCGGGGGACGGAGCTGGGAAGTGGGAGTCGGGGGACGGAGCTGGGAAGCGGGAGTCGGGGGACGGAGCTGGGAAGCGGGAGTCGGGGGACGGAGCTGGGAAGAGGGAGTCGGGGGACGGAGCTGGGAAGCGGGAGTCGGGGGACGGAGCTGGGAAGTGGGAGTCGGGGGACGGAGCTGGGAAGCGGGAGTCGGGGGACGGAGCTGGGAAGTGGGAGTCGGGGACGGAGCTGGGAAGCGGGAGTCGGGGGACGGAGCTGGGAAGCGGGAGTCGGGGGACGGAGCTGGGAAGTGGGAGTCGGGGGACGGAGCTGGGAAGCGGGAGTCGGGGGACGGAGCTGGGAAGCGGGAGTCGGGGGACGGAGCTGGGAAGTGGGAGTCGGGGACGGAGCTGGGAAGTGGGAGTCGGGGACGGAGCTGGGAAGCGGGAGTCGGGGGACGGAGCTGGGAGTCGGGGGAAGGAGCTGGGAAGTGGGAGTCGGGGACGGAGCTGGGAAGCGGGAGTCGGGGGACGGAGCTGGGAAGCGGGAGTCGGGGGACGGAGCTGGGAGTCGGGGGACGGAGCTGGGAAGCGGGAGTCGGGGGACGGAGCTGGGAAGCGGGAGTCGGGGACGGAGCTGGGAAGCGGGAGTCGGGGGACGGAGCTGGGAAGCGGGAGTCGGGGGAAGGAGCTGGGAAGTGGGGCAGCTATACAAAGTGCTAATTTCCCGTCACTGTCCACAATGGCAAAGTGTTTCATTGGTTGCTAGATTGGCGGTGATCCTAGCAACCAATGACTGCAAAGGTGAATGAGGCGGGGAAGAAGCCAGAGCTCAGGCAGGTGCTGCTAACAGGAGTCCTCACTGGGTGCAATGTGTGGGAGCGCATGTTGCACTTATTGAGGATACCCCACTGAGTGGAGCCCAGTGCCGGGACTTGCTCCTGCACTGGCTCCAGGACTCCAATTCAGATCTGCAGGACTGATGCACTTTAAATCCCAGGATGATTGGAAGGTATGTGTTCGGGTTTCAGGCAAACTAAAACCCGGACACATATTTTAAAACCCGGACTGTACCGGTGAATCCCGGACAGGTGGCAAGCCTAGTTGCCATGCAAATGCAGTGAATCCAGCCCAAGGGGTGGAGCCATGACACTCAGCACTCACAGGAAGTGGGTTGAATGATGCCGGGTGTCATAACACTCAGGAGTGAACTGGTGTTCAATTGGTGAGCAGATGAGTCAGTGGGGTCAGCACCAGAGATGAGGTGAGTATAGCAGCTGGAGCTATTTGTTAGAGTTATTGGGAGATACTTTTGTCTCAAGGTGGAATTTGTAGTTTAACCCTTTCAATGCCACTGCTGTAACTATTATGGTGGTATCAGTGCCAGCATGTAAACAAATACTATAACAGCGTTGGGTGTGTTTACATTTTTACCCCTGACTACTGGCGTTCTAGTAAAAGTGATGTAAAGTGGTTCTGAACCCTCCATATACCCAGTGCAGTGATTGGCCTCAGGGGACATGAAACAAATCCTCCTACGTAAGTTGTACCTGTTTATCTGCTGTTTTCTCTTCTCTACAGCCATTCAAAGTGCTGAATTTATAAGGCTTGTCTGAGAATTCATAAAAAAAAAAAAGCAGGTGGGGAGCTGAAATTACAAACTGCAGAGCTCAGTGAGGTGAGCTCTGAGAGCTGATTGGAGGGAATAAACACATGCCCCCCTTCACACAGGTGTCAGGAAACCCTGCAGAAGTGACTGATAGCAGAGAAAGGAGGCAGCAGACAGAAATGATACTTAGTGACGGATGGAGGTAAAAAAAAAATTTGGGGGGGGGCAGCAAACACTGCAAGCACAGCCACCCCCCTGGTCAGTCGGGCCACTGGCATTCCCCCCCTGGCCCACCAGCTGCCAATGCCCCCCTGTCTGGTTGGTCGGGCAACCAGCAGGCAGCCCCCCCCCCCCTTGGGTCTGTTCCGGGTGGGACACAAGCCCAGCACTTACCCCATCGGGCAGAGGTTCCCTCCTCTGGGATGCCCCTGGGTCTCCTCCTCGGCGGCCAATTTGTACTCTTCTCCTTTTGACCAATTGGGAAACGGGTCTCAGACCGGCTTCCTGATTGACTGGGAGGAGAATCAGGAAGAAAATAGCGAATATTAATTTGCTATTGTCACACTGGGTTGTCTTGGAGTGCAGTGGTCTGTCCCCTGAGCCCACCCTTTTTTTAAGCCAATTACAGCCTCCGGTTTTAATCACGTGCTTAAAAAAAAAAAAAAAACCCTGATTGGAATCCATGCTTCTGGCGCCCTGCATGTAGATTAGGGGGCCGGACGCAGGGATTAGAGGGCAGCGCCCGTGCGCCCCTAATGGACGATCCGCCACTGCGATTTAGTGCTCTGGAGTGAGACAAGTACACACTATAGAGGGATGTGCTTTGTTCAGATTTCATGTCTGAGGCCGGGGCCCATCAGGGTGGACAGTGATGGGAGATAAGTAAATATCGGTGTGGATCTGGAAGGGATCAGATCTGATCACTCCGGGGCTCACAGATGTCCAGCTCTGGTCTCTCTGGATGGGGAAGAAGCTGATGGAGCTCAGTCTGTGCATGATGAGCTTCATCATGGGGGGTGTAATAGAGAGAAGCTGTCACCTGATCTATACTGTCACATAGGGGCGTGTCACCCCCCCCTCCCCCACACACACCCCTTGTGATATCAATAAATAAGGTTATTAAAAGGAAAATAAATCTTAAAAAGCTTAATAGAACAAATAAAAACAAAATTGAGAATTGTAGAAGCCCCGCCCCCAGGAACACAATCACAGTGGGGGGATAAACAACATTACAATATAAACCCCCCTCTTCCCTGGAAGTGGAAGGGTTAAAAAATGAAGCCATTACCTCCCTGACAGTGAAACGGTTAACTGTGTGACAGCTTCCCCCGCCCCCCGGCGGTGATTGGAGGGAATACACACAGAACAATCACATATTATACAATGTATCTCTCTATTAAGCGTTTCCTCTCTGGCCCCGCCCCTATACCGTATAATGCCCCGCCCACCCCGTGTAACGTCAGATTTTCCCGCCAATTATTTCCCGCGCTCTATGGAGATGTCCGGACTGTGTGGAGTAATAATAATGATCTCCCGGTGTCCTCCGTCCTGTCCGGTATGCGGGGGGGAGGATCCTCCATACCGGGGAATGTTCTCTGATATACCGGAGAACAGGAGAGAGGAGGAGACCGACACTGACAGCACGACCACCTACTGACAGGTACCTACCTCTACTCTGCGGGGGGGGATTGGTATCAGACTGGTGATTTGGGGGGGGGGGGTTTGGTATCAGACTGGTGATTTTGGGGGGGGGGGGGGTTGGTATCAGACTGGTGATTTGGGGGGGGGGGGGATTGGTATCAGACTGGTGATTTTGGGGGGGGGGGGGATTGGTATCAGACTGGTGATTTTGGGGGGGGGGGATTGGTATCAGACTGGTGATTTTGGGGGGGGGGATTGGTATCAGACTGGTGATTTGGGGGGGGGGATTGGTATCAGACTGGTGATTTGGGGGGGGGGGGGGGATTGGTATCAGACTGGTGATTTGGGGGGGGGGGGAGGGGATTGGTATCAGACTGGTGATTTGGGGGGGGGGGGAGGGGATTGGTATCAGACTGGTGATTTGGGGGGGGGGGGAGGGGATTGGTATCAGACTGGTGATTTGGGGGGGGAGGGGATTGGTATCAGACTGGTGATTTGGGGGGGGGGAGGGGATTGGTATCAGACTGGTGATTTGGGGGGGGGAGGGGATTGGGGGGGGGGGGGGATTGGTATCAGACTGGTGATTTGGGGGGGGGGGGGGATTGGTATCAGACTGGTGATTTGGGGGGGGGGGGGGGAGGGGATTGGTATCAGACTGGTGATTGGGGGGGGGGGGGGGGGGGGGGATTGGTATCAGACTGGTGATTTGGGGGGGGGGGGGGGGATTGGTATCAGACTGGTGATTTGGGGGGGGGGGGGATTGGTATCAGACTGGTGATTTGGGGGGGGGGGGAGATTGGTATCAGACTGGTGATTTGGGGGGGGGGGGGGGGGGGGGATTGGTATCAGACTGGTGATTGGGGGGGGGGGGGGGGGGATTGGTATCAGACTGGTGATTTGGGGGGGGGGGATTGGTATCAGACTGGTGATTGGGGGATTGGGGGTGGGGGGGGGGGGGGATTGGTATCAGACTGGTGATTTGGGGGGGGGGGGATTGGTATCAGACTGGTGATTTGGGGGGGGGGGGGGGGGGATTGGTATCAGAATGGTGATTTGGGGGGGGGGGGGATTGGTATCAGACTGGTGATTGGGGGGGGGGGGGGATTGGTATCAGACTGGTGATTGGGGGGGGGGGGATTGGTATCAGACTGGTGATTTTGGGGGGGGGATTGGTATCAGACTGGGGATTTGGGGGGGGGGGATTGGTATCAGACTGGTGATTGGGGGGGGGGGGGGGGATTGGTATCAGACTGGTGATTTGGGGGGGGGGGGGGGATTGGTATCAGACTGGTGATTTGGGGGGGGGGGGGGGATTGGTATCAGACTGGTGATTTGGGGGGGGGATTGGTATCAGACTGGTGATTGGGGGGGGGGGGGGGGGGATTGGTATCAGACTGGTGATTTGGGGGGGGGGGGGGATTGGTATCAGACTGGTGATTTGGGGGGGGGGGGGGATTGGTATCAGACTGGTGATTTGGGGGGGGATTGGTATCAGACTGGTGATTTGGGGGGGGATTGGTATCAGACTGGTGATTTGGGGGGGGGGGGGATTGGTATCAGACTGGTGATTTGGGGGGGGGGGATTGGTATCCGACTGGTGATTTGGGGGGGGATTGGTATCAGACTGGTGATTTGGGGGAGGGGATTGGTATCAGACTGGTGATTTTGGGGGGGGATTGGTATCAGACTGGTGATTTGGGGGGGGGGGGATTGGTATCAGACTGGTGATTTTGGGGGGGGGGGGGGATTGGTATCAGACTGGTGATTTTGGGGGGGGGGGGGGGATTGGTATCAGACTGGTGATTTGGGGGGGGGGATTGGTATCAGACTGGTGATTTGGGGGGGGGGGGATTGGTATCAGACTGGTGATTTGGGGGGGGGGGGGGATTGGTATCAGACTGGTGATTTGGGGGGGGGGGGGGGATTGGTATCAGACTGGTGATTTGGGGGGGGGGATTGGTATCAGACTGGTGATTTGGGGGGGGGGGATTGGGGGAATATAATATGGGGGGGGGATTGGTATCAGACTGGTGATTAGGGGGGGGGGGGGGGGATTGGTATCAGACTGGTGATTTGGGGGGGGGGGATTGGTATCAGACTGGTGATTTGGGGGGGGGGGGGGATTGGTATCAGACTGGTGATTGGGGGGATGGGGGGGGGGATTGGTATCAGACTGGTGATTTGATTGGGGGGGGGGGGATTGGTATCAGACTGGTGATTTGGGGGGGGGGGGGGGATTGGTATCAGACTGGTGATTTGGGGGGGGGGATTGGTATCAGACTGGTGATTTGGGGGGGGGGGGGATTGGTATCAGACTGGTGATTTGGGGGGGGGGGGGGGGATTGGTATCAGACTGGTGAATTGGGGGGGGGGGGGATTGTTATCAGACTGGTGATTTGGGGGGGGGGATTGGTATCAGACTGGTGATTTGGGGGGGGGGGGGGGATTGGTATCAGACTGGTGATTTGGGGGGGGGGGGGGGGATTGGTATCAGACTGGTGATTTTGGGGGGGGGGGGGGGGATTGGTATCAGACTGGTGATTTGGGGGGGGGGGGGGATTGGTATCAGACTGGTGATTTGGGGGGGGGGGGGGGATTGGTATCAGACTGGTGATTTTGGGGGGGGGGGGGGGATTGGTATCAGACTGGTGATTTGGGGGGGGGGGATTGGTATCAGACTGGTGATTTGGGGGGGGATTGGTATCAGACTGGTGATTTGGGGGGGGGGGGGGGGATTGGTATCAGACTGGTGATTTGGGGGGGGGGGGATTGGTATCAGACTGGTGATTGGGGGGGGGGGGGGGATTGGTATCAGACTGGTGATTTGGGGGGGGGGGGGGGGATTGGTATCAGACTGGTGATTTGGGGGGGGGGGGGGGGATTGGTATCAGACTGGTGATTTTGGGGGGGGGGGGGGGATTGGTATCAGACTGGTGATTTGGGGGGGGGGGGGATTGGTATCAGACTGGTGATTTGGGGGGGGGGGGGAGGGGATTGGTATCAGACTGGTGATTTGGGGGGGGGGGGGGATTGGTATCAGACTGGTGATTTGGGGGGGGGGGGGATTGGTATCAGACTGGTGATTTGGGGGGGGGGGGGGGGATTGGTATCAGACTGGTGATTTGGGGGGGGGGGATTGGTATCAGACTGGTGATTTGGGGGGGGGGGGGGGGATTGGTATCAGACTGGTGATTTGGGGGGGGGGGGGGGGGGATTGGTATCAGACTGGTGATTTGGGGGGGGGGGGATTGGTATCAGACTGGTGATTTTGGGGGGGGGAGGGGGATTGGTATCAGACTGGTGATTTTGGGGGGGGGGGGGGGATTGGTATCAGACTGGTGATTTGGGGGGGGGGGGGGGATTGGTATCAGACTGGTGATTTGGGGGGGGGGGGGATTGGTATCAGACTGGAGATTGGGGGGGGGGGAGGGGGGGTAGGGGGGGGGATTGGTATCAGACTGGAGATTTGGGGGGGGGGATTGGTTTTGGGGGGGGGGGGGGATTGGTATCAGACTGGTGATTTTGGGGGGGGGGGGATTGGTATCAGAATGGTGATTTTGGGGGGGGAGGGGGATTGGTATCAGACTGGTGATTTGGGGGGGGGGGAGGGGGATTTGGTATCAGGACTGGTGATTTGGGGGGGGGGATTGGTATCAGACTGGTGATTTGGGGGGGGGATTGGTATCAGAATGGTGATTTGGGGGGGGGAGGGGATTGGTATCAGACTGGTGATTTTGGGGGGGGGGGAGGGTTTTTTGGTTATTTGGGGGATGGGGGGTTGGTGGGGGATTTGGGGGGGGGGGGGGATTGGTATCAGACTGGTGATTTTGGGGGGGGGAGGGGATTGGTATCAGACTGGTGATTTTGGGGGGGGTGGGGGGTGGGATTGTTTGTTATTTGGGGGGGGGGGGGATTGGTATTTGGGGGGGGGGATGGTGGGGGGGGGGGCTTGGTTTCAGGGGTTGATTTGGGGGGGATTGGTATCAGATGGTGATGGGGGGGGGGAGGGGATTGGTATCAGACTGGGGATTTTGGGGGGGGGGGGAGGGGGTGATGGGGATGGTGATTTGGGGGGAGGGGGGAATTTGGTATCAGACTGGTGATTTGGGGGGGGGATTGGTATCAGACTGGTGATTTGGGGGGGGGGGGGGAGGGGATTGGTATCAGACTGGTGATTTGGGGGGGGGGATTGGTATCAGACTGGTGATTTGGGGGGGGGAGGGGATTGGTATCAGACTGGTGATTTGGGGGGGGGGATTGGTATCAGACTGGTGATTTGGGGGGGGGGATTGGTATCAGACTGGTGATTTTTGGGGGGGGGGGATTGGTATCAGACTGGTGATTTGGGGGGGGGGGGGATTGGTATCAGACTGGTGATTTGGGGGGGGGGGGGGGGATTGGTATCAGACTGGTGATTTGGGGGGGGGGGGGGGGATTTGGGGGGATTTGGGGGGGGGAGGGGATTGGTATCAGACTGGTGATTGGGGGGGGGGAGGGATTGGGGGGGGACTGGGGGGATTTGGGGGGGGGATTGGTATCAGACTGGTGATTTGGGGGGGGAGATTGGTATCAGACTGGTGATTTGGGGGGGGAGATTGGTATCAGACTGGTGATTTGGGGGGGGAAGGGGGGGGGGGGGGGGGATTGGGGGGGATCAGACTGGTGATTGGGGGGGGGGAGGGGATTGGTATCAGACTGGTGATTTTGGGGGGGGGGGGGATTGGTATCAGACTGGTGATTGGGGGGGGGGGGGGGATTGGTATCAGACTGGTGATTTGGGGGGGGGGGGGATTGGTATCAGACTGGTGATTTTGGGGGGGGGGGGGGGGGATTGGTATCAGACTGGTGATTTTGGGGGGGGGGGGGAGATTGGTATCAGACTGGTGATTTTTGGGGGGGGGGGGGGGGGATTGGTATCAGACTGGTGATTTTGGGGGGGGGAGGGGGATTGGTATCAGACTGGTGATTTTGGGGGGAGGGGATTGGTATCAGACTGGTGATTTGGGGGGGGAGGGGGATTGGTATCAGACTGGTGATTTTGGGGGGAGGGGGGGATTGGTATCAGACTGGTGATTTAAAATGTTTTGCTTTAATTGTCACAATATAAAACAATGGAAAGGTGGGCCTTTTGAAAAGGGGGGGGGGAGGGGTTTCTGTGGTCAGAATAGCGGGTGGGAGGATTCTGTGGTCAGAATAGCGGGGTGGGAGGGGTTTCTGTGGTCAGAATAGCGGGGTGGGAGGGGTTTCTGTGGTCGGAATAGCGGGGGTGGGAGGGGTTTCTGTGGTCGGAATAGCGGGGGTGGGAGGGGTTTCTGTGGTCAGAGGGCCAGTTCACACGGGACCGCACTGTGGGTTTCTATGTAATTCCCATGCAGTTCTGTGCGCTCCTCACCACGCATGCACTGCTTTTGGTACTGCAATGCAACAGGATCACATGATACTTCCATACCACGTGATCCGGTGCAGGCAAACGCTCTGCATTGGGGGGGGGGTCATTATCTCAGTATTGATGCCCACTGCAGCTTGTACCTACCGTGTGATTTGAACGTGGTGACGGAAACATGCACAGAACAGGAGGTGTGTTACTGGGCAGATCACCAGGTGATAACGGGGGGAGGGGGGGTGGGGGTGGCTGCCACAGTTTAGGTTCATGCCTGCACTGTGCAGCCTGGTGGCGGGTGCAGGAATCGCAGCTGTTCCCCACACCGGTAGCCACGCTGCTCTTAAGAGATGCGCAGGCCTGCCATTCATTCTTAATGGCACCCCCATGCGTTTCATCCCGTGGCTTGTTTGCAGTTGTGGGAACTGTATGGAAGTCACGTGGTCTAAATCGGTGGTTATCAACCTCAGTCTCCCAGTACCCCCAACAGGCCATGTTTGCAGGTTTTCCTTTATCTTGCACGGGTGCTTTAAATCAGAGTCAATGTCTTGTTGGTATTTTGGACAGCTATTTTATCTAAGAGAAATTCCCAAAACGTGGCCTGTTGGGGGTACTTGAGGACTGCGGTTGAGAACCACTGATCTAAAGCGCCCTGCGATTTCCCTGCGATTATGTTTTGAAGAGGTGTGTGCACCTTTTTTCTGTGGGAAACCAAGGCCACACAAGTGTGAAGCTGGGCTAGGGGCTGGCACTCGCTGGAGCACCGTGCGGGAAAGGTGCGTTACATGCGCGTTTTCCACACTGACGTGAACACGTTGCCCCTGTGAGACACGTGGTGGGTACCACTTATTTTTAATGGCGCCCCAAATGCATCTCACAAACAGTGCCATGCGGATTGATCTATTGATTGGTACTCTGCAATATGACACTTTATGGGTTTAATACCGGTGTTGTCGAATACTGTCCCCCGTCGGATAGTGTCTGTCCTGCGCTTGCGCAGTACGGAGGACAAGGAGATGCCGAATGTGTCCGAAGATGAACGGCGCCTGCGCACTGAGTCCAGGTTCAAGCCCCACCATCCAAGTGGACATAGAGTTAGAATAGAAAATTGCCGAGCGAAGCGAGCCCGCGAGGGGCCCTGTTACTAAGTGCTACCGTATGTCCACTTGGATGGTGGGGCAGGCGCCGTTCATCTTCGGAGTCTCCTTGTCCTCCGTACTGCGCAAGAGCTGCGTCTGCGCAGTACGGGGCGGACACTATCCGATGGGGGGGGGAGGTTTTTGGCAGAACACCTGTTTTAACCCTGTAAATGCTGACCCACCGCTACTATGTGTGTGGTTGCGCTGCAGCCCCATTGCGACACTGCCAGCCAAATGCAGCACTGGGGATCGCTTGTGTTGTGAAGGAAATGCAGCTGCAGCATATATTTGTCTGGTTGATGTGCCCATGCAGTTTATGGGGGTCTAAAAAAAAAAAAAAAAAAAAAAAAAACACGGCTCAACCGTCTGGTTTTGCATCCCCCCCCCCCCCCCCTTCCCCACCAGAAGTCTGAATGAGCCCTAAAGTGCAGGGGTTGTACTGCATGTGGTGTGGCCTCCTGTCAAAATGTCCTCTGGGTAAGGGGAGCCATGTAATCTCTGGGGGGTGGGGACTCTGTAATTTCTGATATGGTGGCACGATGGAGGGGGGCCCCGTAATTTCTTGTTGGTGGAGGGGTGCCCTGTTATTTTTGATTGGGGTGCACAAAGAAGGGGCCCTGTAACTTCTGATTGGAGGGGGAGGGTGGCGGTGAAGGTGTGCCCTGTAGTTTCTAATATGGGGAGGGGGACCTGTAATTTCTTGTGGGGGGTGGCCTGTAAAATGTGATTGTGGTGCACGGAGAAGGACCCCTGTAATTTCTGATTTGGGGGGGCCGTGGAGTGCCCTGTCAATGCCTGATATGGGGGGGGGGGGTGGAGCTTGTTCTGTAATTACTTATGGGGGGTAGAGGAAGAGCAATGCCCTGCAATTTTTGATTAGGGGGGGGTGCCCTGTAATTTCTTATATGGGGGCAACTGGGGGGGGGGGCTCTGAAATTTATGATTGGGGGGGATGCCCTGTAAATTCTTATGGGGGGGAGCTGCAGTGGAGAATGAACCCTGAAATTTCTAATTGGGGGGGGGGGGGGGGGGTGTCGGCGGCGAAGGAGTGCTTTGTAATTTCTGATATGGGGGGTGGTGGAGGGGGGGCCCTACAATTTCTTGAAGGGGGGGGGGATTATGGGGGGGCCCCTATGATCTCTATCGGTGGTCCTGTCTGTAGGGGGACATACTAAATGGAATGACCATAGACATTAACAGGGAGATGAAATGCCCATAGAGGATAATGGAAAAAAAAAATCAATTAGTGAGAGTCTTTAGACATCACATTTATTTTTTGCAAACCTACTTTTATATACCAGCGGCCATGTTTAGTATTGAGATTATTATTGTTTTTAAGCCATAACAAAGGTGAATGACAGAAGGGAATGTCCATAGAGTATAATGGGAAGTGAAATATAAAGTCATTTGCAGGCAGATCTGAGAGACATAGTAATTTTATCCTTTACCACAGCTGTTCCTCAAGTAGAGCAGCAGATTGTAAGATTGAGAATATTTGGGATTACAGCTGTAAAAAAAAAAATATGTCTAAAGAGTGTTGTCAAAAATTGCATTTTTTTTTTTTTCCCCAATTATACTCTATGGGAATTCCATTCTGTCATTCCTTTTAGTATGTCCCGCTGTAGGAGGTGGAGATCAGTGTAGTAGGCGCTTCTCGCTCAGTGTTTTTCCATGCTGATGGGGCGGGGCTATTGCTCCTTCCGCAGGAGATGATTGGTCCTCCCAGTGAAATGGTTTATGACGTTTGTGTCTCAGATATTTCGCGGGGTTGCGAGTCGTAGCGAATCAGAGATGCGGAGCTCCGGTGTGTGGGCTCTGGGTATGTACGGCTCCGGTGTGTCGGCTCTGGGTATGTACGGCTCCGGTGTGTCGGCTCTGGGTATGTACGGCTCCGGTGTGTCGGCTCTGGGTATGTACGGCTCCGGTGTGTGGGCTCTGGGTATGTACGGCTCCGGTGTGTCGGCTCTGGGTATGTACGGCTCCGGTGTGTCGGTTCTGGGTATGTACGGCTCCGGTGTGTCGGGTATGTACGGCTCCGGTGTGTCGGGTATGTACGGCTCCGGTGTGTGGGCTCTGGGTATGTACGGCTCCGGTGTGTCGGCTCTGGGTATGTACGGCTCCGGTGTGTCGGCTCTGGGTATGTACGGCTCCGGTGTGTGGGCTCTGGGTATGTACGGCTCCGGTGTGTCGGCTCTGGGTATGTACGGCTCCGGTGTGTCGGGTATGTACGGCTCCGGTGTGTCGGCTCTGGGTATGTACGGCTCCGGTGTGTCGGCTCTGGGTATGTACGGCTCCGGTGTGTCGGGTATGTACGGCTCCGGTGTGTCGGGTATGTACGGCTCCGGTGTGTCGGGTATGTACGGCTCCGGTGTGTCGGGTATGTACGGCTCCGGTGTGTCGGGTATGTACGGCTCCGGTGTGTCGGGTATGTACGGCTCCGGTGTGTCGGGTATGTACGGCTCCGGTGTGTCGGGTATGTACGGCTCCGGTGTGTCTGGGTATGTACGGCTCCGGTGTGTCGGCTCTGGGTATGTACGGCTCCGGTGTGTCGGCTCTGGGTATGTACGGCTCCGGTGTGTCGGCTCTGGGTATGTACGGCTCCGGTGTGTCGGCTCTGGGTATGTACGGGGTGAGGGAGCGCTGTGTCCGGCTGTCGGGGGAGATTCGGGCTGCACACAGCGGGGAGCGGCCAGCCGGTCTGCCCGGCTCGGATGTCACGGCCGGGGAGATCAGTGACAGGCCCGGGATATGGGGGAGGGTCACTGTACCGGAATATCCGCACTGCCAGCTTCATCTATAGGGGGCTCCACCGGGTACAGACGGGCTTTGGGGGCGGGGTCAAGGAGAGCAGAGGGGTCTTTGGGGGCGGAGTCAAGGAGAGCAGAGGGGTCTTTGGGGGCGGGGTAAAGCAGAGCAGAAGGATTTTGGGGGTCATACCGGTGTTCTGTCAAAAACTGTCCCCCCCCCCCCCCCCCCCCCCCCCCCCCCCCCCCCCATACGATAGTGTCCGTCCGGATAGTGTAGCTGCATTTCCTTCACAACACAAGCGATCCCCAGTGTTGCATTTGGCGGGCAGTGTCGCAATGGGGCTGCAGCGCAACCACACACAATGCACATAGTAGCGGTGGGTCAGCATTTACAGGGTTAAAGCCGGTGTTCTGATAGTGTCCGCCCCGTACCGCGCTTGCGCAGTACAGAGGACAAGGAGACTCCGAAGATGAACGGCGCCTGCGTACTGAGTTCAGGTGCAAACCGCTCCTGCCACAAGCTCCTCCTACCACCGCCAGCTCCTCCTTTCACCCCCTGTCACCACCAGCTTCTCCTGCCCCCACCAGCTCATGCCATCATCACCAGCTCCTGCCTCAAGCTCCTCCTGCCATCTTCACCAACTCCTCCTGTCACCTCCTGCCCCCACCACCATCACCATCACCCGCCACCATCGCCGGCTCCTCCTGTCACCTCCCGCCACCATCGCCGGCTCCTCCTGTCACCTCCCGCCACCATCGCCGGCTCCTCCTGTCACCTCCCGTCACCATCGCCGGCTCCTCCTGTCACCTCCCGTCACCATCGCCGGCTCCTCCTGTCACCTCCCGCCACCATCGCCGGCTCCTCCCGCCACCATCGCCGGCTCCTCCCGCCACCATCGCCGGCTCCTCCTGTCACCTCCCGCCACCATCGCCGGCTCCTCCCGCCACCATCGCCGGCTCCTCCCGCCACCATCGCCGGCTCCTCCTGTCTCCTCCCGCCACCATCGCCGGCTCCTCCTGTCACCTCCCGCCACCATCGCCGGCTCCTCCTGTCACCTCCCGCCACCATCGCCGGCTCCTCCTGTCACCTCCCGCCACCATCGCCGGCTCCTCCTGTCACCTCCCGCCACCATCGCCGGCTCCTCCTGTCAACTCCCGCCACCATCGCCGGCTCCTCCTGTCACCTCCCGCCACCATCGCCGGCTCCTCCTGTCACCTCCCGCCACCATCGCCGGCTCCTCCTGTCACCTCCCGCCTCCATCGCCGGCTCCTCCTGTCACCTCCCGCCCCCACCCCCAGCTCCTGACACCTCCTGCCCCCGCCAGCTCATGCCATCATCGCAAGCTCCTCCTGCCCCCGCCAGCTCATGCCATCATCGCAAGCTCCTCCTGCCCCCGCCAGCTCATGCCATCATCGCAAGCTCCTCCTGCCCCCGCCAGCTCATGCCATCATCGCAAGCTCCTCCTGCCCCCGCCAGCTCATGCCATCATCGCATGCTCCTCCTGCCCCCGCCAGCTCATGCCATCATCGCAAGCTCCTCCTGCTCCTGCCATCATCGCAAGCTCCTCCTGCCCCCTCCTGCTCCTGCCATCATCACAAGCTCCTCCTGCCCCCTCCTGCTCCTGCCATCATCACAAGCTCCTCCTGCCCCCGCCAGCTCCTGCCATCATCACAAGCTCCTCC
Source organism: Lithobates sylvaticus (assembly GCA_028564925.1). Taxonomy (NCBI): domain Eukaryota; kingdom Metazoa; phylum Chordata; class Amphibia; order Anura; family Ranidae; genus Lithobates; species Lithobates sylvaticus. The sequence continues at coordinate 13,575,983 of CM053027.1, read as the reverse complement.
TGCCCCCGCCAGCTCCTGCCATCATCACAAGCTCCTCCTGCCCCCGCCAGCTCCTGCCATCATCACAAGCTCCTCCTGCCCCCGCCAGCTCCTGCCATCATCACAAGCTCCTCCTGCCCCCGCCAGCTCCTGCCATCATCACAAGCTCCTCCTGCCCCCGCCAGCTCCTGCCATCATCACAAGCTCCTCCTGCCCCCGCCAGCTCCTGCCATCATCACAAGCTCCTCCTGCCCCCGCCAGCTCCTGCCATCATCACAAGCTCCTCCTGCCCCCGCCAGCTCCTGCCATCATCACAAGCTCCTCCTGCCCCCGCCAGCTCCTGCCATCATCGCAAGCTCCTGACACCTCCTGCTCCTTCTGTCCCCACCAACTCCTGCCATCATCACCAACTCCTTCTGTCACCTCCTGGCCCCACCACCAGCTCCTCCTGTCCCCACCACCTCCTGCCACCTCCTGCCCCCTCCACCATCACCAGCTCCTGCCACCTCCTGCCCCCACCAGCTCCTGCCACAAGCTTCTCCTGCCCCCATCACCTCCTTTATTACCTTAAAGCAAGGAAGTCTGAGAATGCAGGCTTGCCCTGGGCTGTGCTGTGCTGGGCTGTGCTGTTATTGAATCGTCTGGGCAGACCACCACCGGCACCACAAAGGCAATACTCCTCCATTCCACTTCCACCTGCTCAGCTACTGTATTAAAGGCTGGCGCGCCTGGCAGGATGCGCCATGACATCACTCACATCGTCGCCAGTAGCGCACCACATAGCTTGGGCCTGGGCGGAATACAGGATTCGATCGGCTCTACGGCTCAGCTCGGGACTCGGGCAGCTCGTCGGAAACTGCGCATGCGCACTTCAAAGCCTACCGGATTACAGCTATTTTTTACGGGCCCGTTTGTCCTATCACGGACATTTATGGACAGGGAGAAAGTGCCTTGTTTTTACGGACTGCCTGTAAAAATACGGGCAGTTGGCAACACTGGCGGACACTATCCGACGGGGGACAGTATTCGACGCATCCCTGGCACAGTGGTGTAGTGGATAGCACTTCCGCCTAGCAGTAATAAAAAAGGTTTGTTGGTTCAAATCCCAGCGACTGACGTGAATGCATAATATATGTGTAAAGCGCTGCGTGAAATGATGGCGTGAATTAAAGGTACCTGAAATAATACTACTCCCGGTATTACTTTCCCCTTGGATTCCTCCCTTTGCAGCTCTACCCATAAGGATTCCACCTCCTCCTTTGCTCCATTAGTGACGTCATCTCTCACATTCATTTGTACATTATTCTTGATATACAGGCATCCCCCTCCCCCTCTTTTACCCTCCCTATCCCTGTGATATAGAGAATACCCTTGAATGGTTGCCAGCCGAACAAGAGAGCTGTTGAACAAAGTCTCAAATTCGCACAAAATCCAAATCCTTCTTGTACAGTATCAGCTCCAGTTCTCTCATCTTATCAGCCGGACTCCGGGCATTCGTGAACGAGCCTCGTAATTTTGTCCGGTCGCACGCCATCTCCTTGTTGGTTGTTCTGAGGCTGCAACTTGGATTTGTTAATTTTACTTACCTCGGGTTTAGGTGCCTTCGTCAACCTACCACTAATGCCCCCAATACTACTCTCTGAAATTTGTTCCACTCTGGCCATCTCTACATCTGGACCCCCCCCCCCGTTGCCTAGTTTAACCACTTACCCACTGGGCAGTTAAACCCCCCTTCCTAACCAGACCAATTTTCAGCTTTCGGCGCTCTCACAATTTGAATGACAATTACTCAGTCATGCAACACTGTACCCATATGAATTTTGTGTCCTTTTTGTCACACAAATAGAGCTTTCTTTTGGTGGTATTTAATCACTGATGGGTTTTTTATTTTTTGCGCTATAAATCAAAACATACAGAAAATTCGGTAAAAAAAAATTCTTTGTTTCTATTAAAAATTATGGCAGAGTATTGGCAGGCACTACACATCCAGCCCACAGCGCTGGTCCTGTCTCTCCCCGCTTTCCGCTTCTCCCCTCTCTGTACCGATCGGTTTGTGTACATGTGATCGCTCCGTCATTTGACGGAGCGATAACGTGGTAAACGACCGCTATCAGCGGCCGTTTACCGTGATGCGCCGGGTTCTCGGGACCCGGTGGTCACGGATGTTCCTGAGTGCGCGCCCCAGGGGGGCGAGCGGGAGAAAGGTTTCTGGGAGGACTTCCACTTAGAACAAGCCGACCGCGCTGTAGACGTCTTTCGACTATGGCGCGGTCGGCATGTGGTTAAAAGCCCCTCTAACTTTTTGGCCATCTTCTCTATCAGCCGAGCTGCATCCATCCCATTTAGGTGCAGTCCGTCCCTTCTATAGAACTGGTAACCAACTGAGAAGTCGGCCAGGTTCACCAGGAACTGGAAACCCTCCTTTCTACACCAGCTCCTCAGCCACTTGTTAAAGAGGAACAGCTCCTCCCTCCGCTGCAAAAATTAAAGGGGTGTTTCACCTAAAAAAGAAAAAAAGGTAAGCAGGTAAAAAAAAAAGTAGCTGCTGACTTTTAATAAGTACACTTACCCTCCCAGGGTGCCCACGATGTCTGTCGTGGAGGCCGAGATGTCCCTCGGCGATCCGGTTCCAGCGCCCTGCCCGTTTCCTACTGCACATGCGTGAGTCGGCGCGCGGCCTACTGCGCATGCGCGAGTCGGATTTGTGAATGGGGAACGCGATGTGTTGTGGGACAGTTCCCATAACACACCGCGCCCCATTCACTACAAGGCAGAAGATCTGCCTAGCAACAGCCATTTCTGGTAAGTAAAAAAAAAAAAATTTTTTTTCTTTTTTAAATTGGTATTAACATTTTTATCTAGTTTTTGTTTTTCAGGGTGGCCCACCACTTTAAAAGCCAGCAGCTACACTTGCTGCACACATACTGCAGCTGCTGGCTTTTAATAATAGGACACTTACCTGTCCTGGAGTCCAGCGATGTTGGCACCACAGCTGACATTTTTCCATCAGCTGTCGGGTGCTGCCGCTGCCATTGCGGGTGAGGGAACCCGGCAGTGTAGCCTTTTGGCTTCATGTCGGGAACCCTACTGCGCATGCGAGAGGCCCTGCTCTTCTTCTCCTACTGGCCCGGCAGCTGGGGAAGGAGGCAGGAGCCCCAGAGATGTCAAAGGTATCGGGATACCTGTGAAAGATGGGTATCCTTCCCCCCCCCCCCCCCATCTCGAATTGTGGCACCAGAGGGTGGGGGAGGGAACAGGCAAATGAGCGGAAGTTCCACTTTTGGGTGGAACTCCGCTTTAACTTGCCTGATCTCCTGCTCGAAGTTATCCGTAGTATTTGAGAATATTGGAGGTCCTATTCCACAATTTAGCTCCTAAGGCCCTAAAAATCTTTTTTTTTTTTTTTTTTAAGGACACTCCATCTTCCTCTGACCTCATGTGGCGCACGTTGGCACCATGACATTTTGGGTCTTCCCCAGCCCCTCCCAGTAATCGGTCAACCAGATCTGTGATGTGCCGAACCCGAGCGCCGATAGTCAACATACAGTTCAGCCCTTCAGGTCTTTCACAGATGGCCCTCTCTGTCCTAATAATTAAGTACTTACCACTAGAATCTCTTTCCTTACCCTCGGCTTTACCCCCACTCTCACTGGAGGAGTCCTTCCCCTGGCAGCTAGGTGAGTCACTCAGCTCCAGCAGTGCTGGTCCCTGACTGGTTTCCCCAATATCACACAACAGGGGTACTTATTGGGATGTTCCTGCCCAGGATCGGCCTCCCTGACTCTTTCCCCTCTACCCTTCCTGACTGTCACCCATCTACTCTTCTCCGGTGCCTGCACCTCTTTATCTCCACCCGCCTCTGTGCCGGCCCCTGCCGGGTACCATCCCAGCTCTCCTTTAGTATGGAGGGTCTCCTCCAGTGCTGACAGTTGCTTCCCCAGATTCAGAACCTGGGCTTCCAGGGAAACGGTGTGCTTACATTTCGCGCAGCAGTTTTCACCCTCGATCGCAGTGGCGTTGTTAGCCAGGTGCGGGGGGTGCGCGCCGCACCCGGGTGACACCCGCCAAAGGGGTGACACCCGTGGGTAGCGGCATCGCTAACACCGCCAGCCGCCGTGTCGCCGTGTCTCACCGTCGCCGCGGTGTCCCTCAGCGGAGCAGAGCGGAACGAAGCCGCCTCCCCCTCCTTTGTTTACATCCACAAAGGAGGAGGAGCTCGAGGGACACACACCGCTGTCTGTATCTGAGGTCTGTGATGGGGGTGTCTGTATTGAGGGATGGGTCTGCACTGGGGGGTGTCTGTACTTTGGGGGGTCTGCACTGAGGGGGGATATCTGCACTGGGGGGTCTGTACTGTCTGTCTTTTGGGGTGTCTGCACTGGGGGGGTGTCTGCACTGAGGGGGGATATCTGTACTGCTGGGGGGGGGGGGGGCTGCCCTGGGGGGGATCTGCACTGGGGGGGGATATCTGTACTGCTGGGGGGGCCTGCCCTGGGGGGGATCTGCACTGGGGGGGGGGGGGTCTGCACTGAGGGGGGATATCTGTACTGCTGGGGGGGCCTGCCCTGGGGGGGATCTGCACTGAGGGGGGATATCTGTACTGCTGGGGGGCCTGTCCTGGGGGGTGTCTGTACTGAGGGTGGTCTACACTAAGGGAGGGGTGTCTGTACTGCTGGGGGGGGGGGGGGTCAGCACTGGGAGGTCTGCACTGAGGGGAATGTCTGTACTGAGGGGGGGGTGTCTGTACTGCTGGGGGGTCTGCACTGAGGGGGGTTTCTGTAATGCTGGGGGGGGTCTGCACTGAGAGGGGTGTCTGTACTGCTGGTGTGGTCTGCACTGAGGGGGGTGTCTGTAATGCTGGGGGGGGGGGGTCTGCACTGGGAGGGGTATCTGTACTGCTGGGGGGTGACTGCACTAAGGGGGGGTGTCTGTACTGATGGAGGGGTCTGCACTGAAGGGGTGTCTGTACTGAGGGAGGAGGTTTATATTGATGGAGGGTGGTCTGTACTTAGTGTGGGGGTCTGTACTGAGGGAGGGGGATCTATACTGCGGGAGGGGGGTCTGTAGTTAGTGGAGGGGGTCTGTACTGAGGGGGGACTATAGTTGGTGGGGGGGGGGGTTTGGTGGTGGGGGGGGGGGGTGACACCATTTTTTTTCGCACCGGGTGACACCAACCCTAGTGACGCCACTGCTCGATCGGATGATCAAGGAATGCATACATGCCGCAATATGTGAAAGAGTCGCTTCTCCATACCCGCTTGGCATCGTGCCTACTAATTTAATGGGGATTGGGAATTTTACTCCAATTAACTAACAACTAGCTTCCTGACTCTCTCAGTAGCACTCGGTTATACCACAATACTCAGCAGTACTCAGTTACTCACTACACCCTCCTCAGCCAGTGTCCCCACTACACAATCAGTCTTCCATCAGCTGTGCCACTCTGTGCCCTTTGCTCTTGCTCAGCTGCCCCTGAAATCTGTCAGCACTCGGTCTCCCTCAGTCAGCCTGCCTGTGGCTGCTCCCGCCGCTTCCCTGACACACTCCCTCTCGGGTCTGATCTGCAGCTCCCCCACACACACACCCCACACTACACTTCCTGGTTTTTTTTTTTTTTTTTTCGCACCAACAGCACCATGTCAAGTAAATGTATTAAAGTATGTATCTCTGCGCTTGCCTAGTGTGTAATGGAAAATAATCTAATACTGCGACAAACACTGGTAGGAGATTTCTGGTCCCAGGAAAATATAGTAAAGAGGTAGTGCTGCGCTGTTTGTTAAACTAAAGAGACTGAATTTCAAATGACAGTAGAGGTATTAGAACAGAGTGGACTTATTAGCTGGTGATCTTATTATAAAAGTGCTTGATGTGCATAAATAAGTGAATAGATCCAAATGGGTGTAAAGTTCATATATAAAATCACATAAAGATCAATATATGTAGGTTTCTTCAATAAAATCGCATAAAAGTCGCATTTAAGACGTGAAATCACTTTTAAGAAATCATATGAAAACGTGAATAAGTGCTTAATGTGCACGGCTAAGTGATAAAACCAAGGAAAAAATTACAATAAAATTGCTTCAATAAAATCGCATAAAAAAGTTGCAATTAAAATTGCATAGAAGAGTGAATATAAGTGTAAATGGGGATTCACATATATAAGCGTAAATAAAGTTCATCGGAGTATTTCAGTGCCAGCAGAGCAATGTAGTGTGGGTGAATAATACAGTGCAAAGAAAGTCCGTGGGGTGAGCCCTTCCTCTATTAGGGCTCTAGTGCAGGCTTCTGTGACACTGTAAATCCAAGTGTATGGGGAGTGGTATCAGTGCTGGTGGGTATTTCTCATCAGAGTTGTGCCAGGTGGCTGTGGGTGACTTCTGTTCTTCCGTGAGATATGGTACAGATGTCTCCTTACCGCTGTAAGGTAACAACGTATATGTTGCGTCCCAGGGGGCCTCTGCTTCCTCTGAGTGGCGTCTCCCTTTTGTTCCAGATATTATACGTCTCCTTAGTGGGTGTCCCTTCTAACTCTGGTGCAGGTGTGTGTACCTCGCAGATGAGTAAAGAGGAGGGGATACTCGATAGTGTAGTATGTTTTTGCAAAAGATTTGTTACAAATAGTAGCAGAAAGAATAAAACTCTCACATTTTTGTTGTTACAATACATGCGTAGAAAAACGAGCATCGAGCGCGTACCTCACTTCCGGTATCTGTGAACGTCCCGACGCGTGTTCGTCATGGCCCCTGATGAAGTCGACGCTTTAAAAATTGTACGGGTTACCTGCAGAATGGATTAAATTTAAATCCCTAGTAAAAAGGCTGGATTTAAATCAACTCTATTTTTAAATGGAGTTCCACCCAAAAATTGAGCTTTCTCTTTTAAAGTGGAAGTAAACCCTTCTATCGTTTTTAGCCAAGGAAGCTGCCATCTTTGCCTCTGTTTAATCTTTAACTGCCACAGTGCTGCACATGTGATCCGTTATGACACCAGCCATTGGATGGTTTGACTGTTTGGTTGAGATCACAGCCAATGTGCAGTTAGCATTCACGGCATGCCTTTTTTTTTTTTTTAGATTGTTAAATCGATGGGTTTACTTCCGCTTTAAAAGACTCCTCACCCCCTGACATGCCACATTTTGGCTTGTCATCTTTTTGGAGCGGAGGAGGGGGCTTGCCTAGTTTTGACAGGTACCCAGCTCCGACTTCTGGCCGGTGTGCCGGAACCCCGAAGAGAAGTCCCCCCCCCCCCCCCCCCCCCCCCCCTCCAATCTTCTGGGACATGTCACAGGTCCCAAAAGATTGCCCGGCCATTGAGGACGCACAGAGCGACTAACGCAGTGCGCACCCATCTGGGGAACCACAAGCTGTCACAGCCGGGTGCCCACACTTGTGATGCCGGAGAGGGAGAGATCCGAGGCTTCGGGCAGCCACCGCAGGTGAGTGGACGCCTGCTGACAGACGCTGCCACGATGGATCTGAAATGACAGGTGCTCTTTAAATGTAATTACTTATTATTGCTGGTAGTTTAGAATCTTTAATATTTGCGAACAAAATGAAGGTTTCCTATTTAGATTAATAAGCTGTTGGGTTAGTAATACAGTTTGTAGTGTACATAGGTTTGCAAAACAATAGACTAAAGGAATATTGCTGAACTTTTGTTTTATCCCATGCTTACTGTGAAATTGTGTGATTGCATCAAAGCCGTACATGTTATCTCAGCTTGCAGAGCTTGGATTCATTGACTGAGTTTACCAGGAATGTAAATGTTGCAGAATATACAGCCTCATGCTACTAAGCTCCATTTCATGCTGAATAAACTAAATTATTAATGTATCTTAAATAGGAAACCTCTTTAGATTTTTGCTCCAAAAGCATTTAATTGAAAATAAATTTTGCTAAAAATCAAAAAAATATCCTTTGATTTCTATCCACCCTGGTTACCTGTTCAGAGTTGGAGGAGGTCTTGTGATAGAATTACTGTTCTTGCTCGAAAGTTCACGGTGATACCTCGCATGTGTGGTTTAAACGCTGTTTACATATGGGGACGCGACCTACGTATGCGTTTTACTTCTGCATGCGAGCACGTGGGGGCGTTTACATTTTTTTTTTATTTTTACATTTAACCTTAAATTTTTTTTATTTATTTTTTTTATCACTTTTATGTAAACATCCCTTGTAATAGGAATAGGACATGCCAGGTACTATTTATGGACAGATGTGGGGTCTAGAAGACCCCACAGCTCTGGAAAGCCTGAGATGATAAAAAAAAAAAAAATCTGCCTTTTCAGTTGAATACAGGACATTGTGTACTTCAGCCGAGGCCAGACATGACATCATAACTGTGTCCAAACGTGCTCACCCCATACCTTGGGAATGCCGGATCACATACTAAGTATGTGATCCGGTGGAGGAGAGACGCTGTGTGTGTGTGTGTGTGTGTGTGTGTGTGTGTGTGTGTGTGTGTGTATATTTATCACACACGCACGCACGCACGCGCGCGCTTGACAGCTATTAGCAGGAAACGGCTCTGCACTTGTTACAGAGAATCTAGGAAATGTCAGGTCGAGATCGCGATTTATTGTGCCGCTGTAGTGCAGAGGCATCCTGTCTAAGAGAGATGTCGGTGTTGATGGCATGCTGGGAAGAAAATGCTTTCAGTGACAGTCTGTTCCAATAATATCAAGGTGTGTGTTTGTTTTTTTTTATTTATTTTTTTTTTTTTTATGAGTGTGTGACACAGGCTGATCAGAAGGCAGGTTCACATTAACCACTTGCCGACCGGCGCACACAGATATACGTCGACAGAATGGCACGTACAGGCAGGAGGGCGTATATATAAGTCCCTCCTTTCTGCCTGTCCGTGCCAGCGGGAGGGGCGCGCTCCCGCGCCGGTCGGGACCCCCGTGAGTCCGATCGCGGTCCCCGCGGACTCGATCGCCGCGGGGACATCCGCGATCGTCTCACGGGACGGCTGAACGGGGAGATGCCAAGATAAACAGCATCTCCCCGTTCTGCCTAGCAACTAGTGACGCCGATCTCTGCTCCCTGTGATTGGAGCAGAGATCAGCATTCACTAGCTGACAGCCACGCCCCCCCCCACAGTAAGAAACACACCCTAGGCATACTTAACCCCTACACTGCCCCCTTGTGGTTAACAACTAAACTGCCAGTGTCATTTTTACAGGAATCAATGCATTTAAATACCATTAATTGCTGTAAAAATGACAATGGTCCCAAAAATGTGTCAAAAATGTCCGATGTGTCCGCCATAATGTCGCAGTCACAAAAAAAATCACTGATCGCCGCCATTACTAATAAAAAATAAAAAATTCATAAAAATGCTATAAAACTATCCCCTATCTTGTAAACGCTATAACTTCTGCGCAAACCGATCAATAATCGCTTATTGCGATTTATTTTTATTTTTATTTTATTTTTTACCAAAAATATGTAGAAGAATACGTATCGGCCTAAACTGAGGAAAAAAATGTTTTTTAATATATTTTTGGGGGATATTTATTATAGCAAAAAGTAAAAAATAATGCATTTTTTTCAAAATTGTCGCTCTATTTTTGTTTATAGCGCAAAAAATAAAAACCGCAGGGGCGATCAAATACCACCAAAAGAAAGCTCTATTTGTGGGAAAAAAAGGACGTCAATTTTGTTTGGGGAGCCACGTCGCACGACCGCGCAATTGTCAGTTAAAGCGACGCAGTGCCGAATCGCAAAAAGGGGCCTGGTCCTTTGGCTGTAACTTGGTCCGGGGCTGAAAGTGGTTAAGAACTTCCAGCAGACAAAGTAAAGAAAGGAGCTATACTGGTAGAAGTGCTCATATTCTTGTCTCCCTTCCTGGGTATTCAGGGCCGTTTTTAAGGCAGGGCAAAAGGGGCAGCTGCCCTGGGCCCTGTCATTGCTGTGGGGCCCAAAGCAGCTGCCTCATACTTGGCAACTATCCCAGTTTACATTCCCTCATGCCTTGAGGTTTTAGTCCTGTGCTGTGTCCCAATATCTCAGTGTGAAGTGCTGGTACTAATGCTGCCCAGCTCTGCCCTATTGTTGTGTACAGATGACTCACCTACAGGCCCTGTGTTTACATGCAAATTAATCATTCATATGTAAATGGTGGTGGCCGGCGGCATTGATATGTATATCATGCCCCCCTGAGGTCATATCCACAGTAATCTCTATCAACCAATCAACAAGCAGAAATAATGTGCTGTAACCTCTACCAACTAATCAGTGAGCTGTAATGTGTGCTGTAACCTCTACCAACTAATCAGTGAGCTGTAATGTGTGCTGTAATCTCTAGCAACCAGTCAGTGAGCGGTAATTATGCGCTGTAATCTCTAGCAACCAGTCAGTGAGCGGTAATTATGCACTGTAATCTCTAGCAACCAGTCAGTGAGCGGTAATTATGCACTGTAATCTCTGGCAACCAGTCAGTGAGCGGTAATTATGCACTGTAATCTCTAGCAACCAGTCAGTGAGCGGTAATTATGCACTGTAATCTCTGGCAACCAGTCAGTGAGCGGTAATTATGCACTGTAATCTCTGGCAACCAGTCAGTGAGCGGTAATTATGCACTGTAATCTCTAGCAACCAGTCAGTGAGCGGTAATTATGCACTGTAATCTCTGGCAACCAGTCAGTGAGCGGTAATTATGCACTGTAATCTCTGGCAACCAGTCAGTGAGCGGTAATTATGCACTGTAACCTCTGGCAACCAATCGCAATCGCTGCCTGATCTGATTCCGTAAATTGATTTTGAGTCTAGCTGCTATTTATTGTCTCAGAGCAGGTGGAGAGCAAAACTGCATGTGGGGGGGGGGCAAGAAAAGTTTTGCCCAGGGTCCAATCAATATTAAAGACGGCCCTGTGGGTATTGAGCAGATATACAGTACAGGATTCGCTGATCAGCCTTTCCTTGCCTCAGAAGCTAACAGTCCAATACTGAGACCTGATGATGGTAACTACTGGGAACGACATCCCTCCACAAGTCAGGAGCACTTCTCAGGATGCCAGCTTGTTGGCCCTCCTCCGAAGAGTCCTCCCCCCGGTCACTTACACGAGCTGCGATACCAGCCGGCTCCGAGACTCGGGAACAGATGGATCCTTTGCCCCAGACCAAGCGGGTCTATGGGGTTAGTCAAACTGACCATGTTGCGGGACGGCAGACGCTCCCGGGCCCGGGACCCCTCGCAGGGCTCTCCCGGTCCAGATCCAGGAACAGGCAGCTACGGCCGAACATGTGACTTCAGCACCTTAAGTACCCTTCCCCAGACGCACCCACTGATTGGCTCCGGGGAATGCTGATACTCAAAACGTCCAACCAGGCCGGGTTCTAGGACTGTCATGTGCACCTCACTGCACCCATTACCAGGCAGAACCCCAACACAGCCAAACTGATGCCAAAGTTAAACCTGCACAATTTACCCTCAGAACCCCGTTACTATTCTGAGGAAAAAAACTAAATTTCCACATATAGCGTGTCACCACTACATATAAATTTATATATTAACCTGGAGAAACTAACAATAGACTCCCAAGTGTTTGAAAATTATTTTGAATAAAAAAAATCAGGAGGGACTCTGCTATTGGTTGAACTACAGTGCCTTGAAAAAGTATTCATACCCCTTGGAATTTTCCACATTTTGTCATGTTGCAACCAAAAATATAAATGTCTTTTTATTGGGATTTTATGTGATGGACCAACAAAGTGTCACATAATTGTGAAGTGGAAGGAAAATGATAAATGGTTTTCAAACTGTTTTACAAATATATGAAAAGTGTGGGGGGGTACATTTGTATAGCGCCCCCCTGAGTCAATCCTTTCTCTGCAATTACAGCTGCAAGTCTTTTTGGGGAGGTCTCTACCAGCTTTGCCCATCTAGGAGAGGACATTTTAGCCCATTTTTCTTCTTCTTTGTAAAATATCTCAAGCTCTGTCAGATTGGATGGAGAGCGTCTGTGAACAGCAATTTTCAAGTCTTGCCACAGATTCGCAATGGGATTTGGGTCTGGACTTTGACTGGGCCATTCTAACACATGAATATGCTTTGATCTAAACCAGGGGTCTCCAAACTTTTTACACAAAGGGCCAGTTAACAGTCCTTCGGGCTTCAGGGGGGCCGGACTTTGGCCAGTGTGAGTAGAAATAGTACTGGCATCAGTGGGAGTTAACACTGTTCTGTTATTGGTTTTAACAGGAGGCATATCGCTCCATCAATGATGTCAGTGGGAGGAATGAGGCCATGATATTGTTCTTAGTAGGAGAAACAGTGCCCCATAGATGGTGTCAGTGGGAGGAATGGTGCCTCATCATTATTGTCAGTTGGAGGAAGTGTCCTGAGGGCCGGATAGAAGCAAGCAAGGGCCACATCTGGCCCTCGGGCCGCAGTTTGGAGACCACTGATCTAAACCCTTCCATTGTAGCTCTGGCTGTATGTTTCGGGTCGTTGTCCTGCTGGAAGGTGAACCTCCGCCCCAGTCTCAAGTCTTTTTTACAGACTCTAACAGGTTTTCTTCTAAGATTGTCCTGTATTTGGCTCCATCCATCTTCCCATCAACTCTGACCAGCTTCCCTGTCCCTGCTGAAGAAAACCATCCCCACCACATGATGCTGCCACCACCATGTTTCACGGTAGGGATGGTGTGTTCAGGGGGATGGGCAGTGTTAGTTTTCCCCACAGTGTTTTTGCTTTTATGTCAAAAAGGTTCAGTTTTGGTCTCATCTGACCGGATCACCTTCTTCCACATGTTTGCTCCCCTCCCCCACATGGCTTCTCACAAACTACAAACAGGACTTCTTATGACTTTCTTTCTCCAATGTCTTTCTTCTTGTCACTCTTCCATAAAGGGCAGATTTGTGGAGAACACGACTAATTGTTGTCCTGTGGACAGATTCTCCCACCTGAGCTGTGGATCTCTGCAGCTCCTCCAGAGTTACCATGGACCTCTTGGATCTTCTCTGATGAATGCTCTCCTTGCCCGGCCCGGTCAGTTTAGGTGGACGGCCATGTCTTGGTAGGTTTGCAGTTGTGCCATACTCTTTCCATTTTCCGATGATGGATCGAACAGAGCTCCGTGAGATGTTCAAAGATTGGGAGATTTTTTTTATAACCTAACCCTGCTTTATACTTTTCCACAACTTTATTCCTGTCTGGTGTGTTCCTTGGCCTTCGTGATGCTGTTTGTTTACTAACAAACCTCTGAGGGCTTCACAGAATGGCTGTATTAAATGACACACAGGTGGACTCTATTTACTAATTGGGTGACTTCTGAAGACAATTGGTTGCAGTATATCTTAGGGCAGTGCTCGACAAACCCCGGTCTCCAGGTCGTATTGGCGACTAGAATTAGTGACCTGGCTCCCGGGGCAGCACAGCTGGGGGTATCCTGTCTCCATAGTGCACCCCCCCGCGCACGATCGCGAACGGACCGTGCCGGCTGGTAATTGAGGCCGCAGCTTTGCGGCCTTGTGCAGTCCTATGGTACTTCTAGAATCTGGCGCCCTCTTGTGGGGGCTGTTGGTATGACACCCAGCAATGCTAATGGAGCTGTTTGTTTTCTCTGCCTGTCCATCTCCTTCCCTTTAGAACCCCCAAACATTATATATATTTTATTTTATTCTAACACCCTAGAGAATAAAATGGCGGTCGTTGCAATACTTTCTGTCACACCGTATTTGCGCAGCGGGCTTACAAGCGCACTTTTTTGGGAAAAAATACTTTTTTTTAATTAAATAACACAACAGTAAAGTTAGTCCAATTTTTTATTTTTTTTTTTGAAAGATAATGTTACGGCGAGTAAATTGATACCAAACATGTCACGCTTCAAAATTGTGCCCGCTCGTGGAATGGCGACCAACTTTTACCCTTTAAAATCTCCATCGGCGACGTCTAAAAAATTCTACAGGTTGCATGTTTTGAGTTACAGAGGAGGTCTAGGGCTAGAATTATTGCTCTACCGATCACGGCAATACCTCACGTGTGGTTTGAACGCCGCTTTCATATACGGGTGCTACTCACGTATGCGTTCGCTTCTGCAAACAAGCTCGGCGGGACGGGGCGCTTTCAAAAAATTTTTTTCTTATTTTAACTTTTATTTTTAATTTTTTCACTGTCCTTTTGAAAAAAAAAATTGTGTCATTTTTATTCCTTCTACAAGGAATGTAAACATCCCTTTTAATAGAAAAAAGGATGACAGGGCCTCTTAAATATGAGATCTGGGGGTCAAAAAGACATCAGATCTCATATTTACATTAAAATGCAATAATAAAAAAAAAAAAAAAAAAATTGTCATTTGAAAAAAATAATAAACTGTCCCTTTTTTAAGACCTATGGGCGGAAGTGACGATTTGAAGTCGCTTCTGCCCTGCAATGACTTGGAGACGGGCGGGGGCCATCTTCCCCCCCCCCCCCCCCTCACTCGTCTCCAAACCCGGCTCCTAACTTTTTTAGCTGGCTCCTAGATTTCATTAGGGGTATCAGAGTAAAAGGGGCTGAATAAAAATGCACCCCACACTATAATATAATATATATATATATATTTTTTCTTACATTTGGAAAACCATTTATCACAATTTATGGTATCCCAATAAAATACGTTTTTGGTTGTAACATGACGAAATGTGGACAATTTTCAAGGGGTATGAATACATTTTCAGATGGACTTGTTTGTGTGTTTTTTTTTTTTTTTTATTTATTTCCAACCAGACTAACGTAACTGCATTTTGTAATGGAGTGATCAGTCCCACACACTTGTAGAATCGGATCAGTTTTGACTGATTCTCCCCCAATCTCTGTGGTCTCTCCTCCAGAGCTCTCAGCAATTTCCACAGCCTTCTCTCTGGATACAAGTGTAATGACTTAATAATTACAGAAGGGGGCACTCTTTAGTCGTTAAAATCCTATTTCTCTCTCTCTTTCAGGTCTCCTGTCCATTATGATTGCAGCGGTGTCTTCAGGGACGGTTTATGTACAGACCGGAGGAAATATCACTGACTGCATGAAGTGTCTTCATCCTAATGATTCTCTGCATCTGCTCATGGAGTGCGGAGGAAAAAGATGGGGAACTCTGCTGATGTTGAACTGTCGCACTCGTTCTGTCACACTAAAGAAACCACGTGTCCTCCTGGACACGAGCAACGTCTGCTGGACTCTGACAGGTGCCGGGAAGGAGGATTCCTGTCTGTATAAGATCTGGAATCACGACTCTCCTGAATCTCCAGAGCCAACTACAGATGTCCGTGTTCTGGGTAAGAGCCGAACTCCACCATACTTCTCTACACATACATGTGGCATCATGGAGGACGGCCTTCCGAGGGGCTGTGTGTTTGTGCTGGAAGCTTATTTCTTAAAATATAGATACAGATATATATATATATATATATATATATATATATATATATATATATATATATATATATATATATATATATATATATATATATATATATATATATATATATCTCTATATATATATATATCTCTATATATATATATATCTCTATATATATATATATATATATATATATATATATATATATATATCTGTATCTATATTTTAAGAAATAAGCTTCCAGCACAAACACATATATACATACACACACACACACACACACACACACACACACACACACACACACACACACACACACACACACACACACACACACATTACACATATACACATATACACATATACACATATACACATATACACATATACACATATACACATATACACATATACATACACATACACACACATATATATATCCCTCACATTTGTGTAAATATTTTCTTCTATCTTTTCATGTGACAACACTGAAGAAATGACACTTGTCTACAATGTAAAGTAGTGAGTGTACAGCTTGTATAACAGTGTAAATTTGCCGTCCCCTCAAAATAACTCAACACACAGCCATTAATGTCTAAACCGCTGGCAACAAAAGTGAGTACACCCCTAAGGGAAAATGTCCAACTTGGGCCCAATTAGCCATTTTCCCTCCCCGGTGTCATGTGACTCGTTAGTGTTACAAGGTCTCAGGTGTGAATGGGGAGCAGGTGTGTAAATTTTGGTGTTATCGCTCTCACTCTCTCATACTGGTCACTGGAAGTTCAACATGGCACCGCCCATAACATGTTTGTTATTTTTAACAAAAAATAAAAAAACTTTGGTATCCCTTTTTTTTTTTTTTCCCTTTTTAAGAAGGGGAAAATTGAACTTGCAAACACAGGGGAAGCCCTAGCAAGTTTTTAAAAGAGATGGTCCTGGTAGGTGGACTCTTAAGCCCCATACACACGGTCGGATTATCCGATGGATTCTGTCCTATCGGACAATGTTGTCGTAAATTCCGACCGTGTGTATGCACCATCGGACAGTTTCCATCGGATTGTCCGACGGACAAAGTCCTATCTCCTGCTGGATAGATTTTTCGACAACAAAGTCCGATCACACCAAATCCGATCGTGTGTAGCGAATTCCGACGGACGCTACGCATGCTCAGATCACATTACAAGACCAAAGCTATTGGCTACTAGCCTCTACGTAGTCCCGTCGTAGGCAACAAACGTCACCACGTTCAGAATGATCGGATTTTCCGACAACTTTGTCCGACCGTGTGTACGTAAATCCGATGGATTTGGTGGGCAGGGGAGTGGCCTAGACACGGCCGAATGAAGACGTGAGTAGGTTGAGCTCCTGGTCTTCGCTATCCACCCAGCCTGCTATGCGATAATACGGCGGCATGCCCAATACAAGGAGGAGACTGGCTAAAGGAAGCGGTCCGAGGACGGTTAAGAACACCAAAGACACTAAAGACAGTGAGAAAATAGATAGCTTTCTTACGAGCTATCTCACGAGCCCTCGGATAACTTCCCCAGCCTGTGAAATGTCAGACACACGTAGCTCAAGGAGGGAGACATTGGAAGCAGGAACTCCACTGACCTCGTCCGCAGTGCAAGCTGATCCAATTAAGCTGGCCCTAAAGACAGATTCCGCGCAGCAGATACAGCAGATACAAACTGTGGCCATAGACCCTGATCTGAGAGCGTTGCTTCTCTCACTACCAACAAAAGCGGATATAGAAGCATTGATCAGACGGGTAGAGGAGGAGCACCGGAGAGACCTCAGCGAGGTCCGGCAAGACGTGCAGAGCCTGTCATCCAGATTAGCAACGGGGGAAAGCTCCGTCGATCAATTACAACAACGTATTGCTGCACTGGAGGTGTGGCAGGACTCGAGCATGCAGACAATGGCGGAGTTACAGCTTCATACAGAAGAAATGGAAGACAGAAGCCGCCGCCGGAACCTGCGTATACGGGGGTTACCAGAGACGGCAGCACCGGAGGATCTCGCGAATATAGGGGCAGAAATTTTCAAGATACTATTGAAGGAGACACCCCCGGTCAATATAGAGCTGGACCGGATACACAGAGCACTGGGACCCCGGCAGAGTGACCCGGAACGCCCGCGGGATATAATATGCCGGATACACCACTACAACCAGAAAGAGAGGATCATGAGGAGTGCGTGGGAAGCGGGGACGGTGGAATTTAATGGGGCAGCATTGAAAATTTTACCGGACATTTCTAGAGCAACATTATACAGACGGGGGCTGTTACGTCCAGTGCTGGACATAGCCCGCCGTCAAGGAGCAACATACCGATGGGGGTTCCCTCTGTCTGTAACTTTTAGAAAAGACCAGAGCTCATTTGTACTCCGCACGCCAAAAGACTTACCTAATTATTTTCTCTTCATGGCAGCAGTACCTATAAAAGTCCCAAACTGGCTGCAGCCAATAACACGGACAGAGGGTCGACTGGGGACAGCAACATCAGGAAGGAGCCCTCATCGACGCCGACAGAGAGACGAAGGGAGAACCAGGGAACAGTCTCCAATCAAGCCCACGTGAGTTTAACAAAATAAATAAATAAAAAAAAATGGGAAAATATATAAAAGAACTTACATAACTCTGGCCTGTTTAGTGCCTCTGTATTCTCCCACCCTCTTTTTTGTTTTTTTTTAGGGGGGAAAAATTCTCAGCTCCATCTTCTTTTTTTTCTCTGCTGTTGTCGAGGGGTTCCTCCCCCCTTTATTATGTGTACTGTTTGGAGCGAAGTAAATAAGTAAATAACAGGACGGTATATTTGAAATGGGTTATTGAGAGGGGGGACACCTATCCCATCGTGAGATAATGGAACTAGAAACCCCGATATGTTCATTAAACGAAACAGAAGATAGGGAGAGAGGGCGGGACTACTTTACTGGTGACATATCGCTCCCCTCATCCCTCATCTAGCAGGCAGCGGCACTGCACACAGCCTAGGAGGACAAGAGTGAAACCAGTCCTTGTTAAGCCACAAAAGGGGTGAAAACATAAGAATTGCAAGAGTTCTGAGGCTTCCCAGTGGACCATATCATAATAAGAGAGGGACTGGGAGGCTATTTACATCACTTCCCCCGCTGAGGGGTTCTCCTCCTTTTTTTTTTTTATTGCGCCCTCCTCTTGCTCGCCTTTTTTTTTTTTTTTTTTTTTGAGCGCTGGGGTGATGAATAGGAGGACTGCTATAAAGGAGACACTGTACAAACGTTGTATGAACGTTATGACGATGATACCGTGGGGGAGATGTACCAACCTGATTAATTATGAATTATGAACACTATGTTATTGTGATTATGTCTGTATGTCTGTGTTTGTGGGGGATACGAGGGGTATTGTGTCTGATATATATACAGACATAGACTGATGCAGGGGTACAGAGGCCTAGTAGGGAAGTAGATGGGGAGTGGTGAGCCCCTGTTCTTTTTTTTTTTTTTTTTCTCCAGCTGAGGCTAGAGGAGGAGGAGGGAATCCTGGACGTTTTCCTTTTTTTTTTTTTTTTTTTTTCTCTTTTTTCTTTAAGTCTCCCTCCCTGTTGTATAATGGAGAAAGGAGTAAGAATCTTTTCTAGAGGGGGCAGAACTTTGAAGGCAGAAGGGCACACATATTTACAGGAGAAGGCCTAACAAGGTAATAGGAGGAATAACTGTTAATTAGAACAAAGGTCATATCACATACGTACACACTATATATGCATTCCAGTAGACAGGGGGGGGGGGGTGGGAAGGGGGGAGACGGAGGTCACAGAACACGCTACTACAATCACAATTTTTTTTTTTTGTTGGGGAGATAGGGGGGGGGGGAGGGGAGGAGCCTGTGTTCAGGAGGGGTTGGGTTATTATGGATTATTTAGGAGGGGTGAAGCCTCTTTAATTGTTTTTTTTTTAGATGTGCCTAGGTGGGTTAGATTTAGAAGATTTAGAAGATTTAGGCTGGACAACCAGTAAGCACGATAGAAAACATTCACGACTTTAGTTTTTCTTTTTTTTTTTTCTTGATAAGTAACACTTAAAAATCACGTCTACAACCGAGACCGGCGATTATTGAACTCGGCCGATCGCGGCGGACATAATTACACTAGGAATATCACATGTATGAGCACATGATTCACATATATGGATGGGTTTTGATGAATCAATGGTCACTCCTTTTTTTTTATTTTTCTCCCTCCCCTCCCCCCGCCCTCCCTTTTTTTTTTTTTTTTTTTTTTTTTTTTTACGGTGCACGGTGCAGGAATGTAGAGTGTAGAATGATATATATATATAAATGATATATGAAGTGATAAACAGCATACATATAGGATGTGACATAATGAGTTATCAATGATATGAAACCTTAAGGGGCAAACAGCAGATAGGTCTTAAGAGATGGTAAAAAGAGAGACCTCTAATACTATTGTTATATCTGCCCTGTTATATTATGTATTATGTGCCACAAGTGTTAGGTACAGATTATGGCACCAGAATAAATGGTGCCCTTGTTTTGCTTTTGTTTGCTTGGGGATAAGCTGCTAGAATATGAAACAAAATTGTATTTTTTTCTTTCTCCCTTTTTATTTTTTTTTTTTTTTTTCTCTCCTTTTTTTTTTTTGATCAATAGAGAAGGGACTGGAGGGGGGGAGGAGATTCGAGGGCACAGGTCTTGTCTCATAACTATATGTATTGGGGGGGGGGGGGGGGGGGGGGGTGGGGGGAGAGGGGGGATGAGATTATCCCCCCCCCCTGTTGCGGGGGGGGGGGGGATGGGGTGGAGGAGGGGAGGGGAAGTGCAAACTCCCCTCCTTCTCCCCCCCCGTTGCTTTTTTTTTTTTTTTTTTTTTTGGGGGCCCCCCCCCCCCCCCCCGCCCTCTCCCTCATGTGGGCGCGGGAGCGGGGCATGCCGCAGGGTTTGAGAGGCAGGGTGGGTGGAAGGGGACACAGGAGGCTATGACGAACCGGATCTAGCCACTCCCTCAAATAGGTTGACACGCATACCCCCTAGGAGGAGGAGGGGGACATGTGTGTGTATATAGGGATTAGTTTTAATCCAATTTAGATTAGGGGGGATTCAGGGACCCGGGTTGGGACCCGCCCTGAAAACTTCCCCCTTTTAGGGGGTATTTTTTTTTTCCGCCCCCTTTTTTTTTTTTTTTTTTTTTTTTTTTTTTTTTTTTTTTTTTTTTTTTTTTTTTTTTTTTGTTTTTTTTTTTTTTTTTTTTTTTTTTTTTTTTTTTTTTTTTTTTTTTTTTTTTTTTTTTTTTTTGTGCTTCGTTGGCAATGGGCAGTGTAAAGGTGTTGTCCTTGAACGCTAAGGGACTAAACATACCGGAGAAAAGAAAGATACTATTAAACGATTTAAAAATAGCTGATATTGATATTGCTTTCTTACAAGAGACCCATTTTAAAGACAATAAACTTCCAGTACTTAAAAATAGACTCTATCCAGTAACTTATCACTCCACTAATAAGATAGCCAAAACCAAAGGGGTATCCATTCTAATTTCAGGTAAAATCCCGTGGATATGCAATTCAATTATGTCAGATGAGGGGGGGCGTTTCTTGTTTGTGAGAGGAACTTTGGGGGGGGTGAGCGTGACGCTGGCAACAATTTACGGACCCAATGAAAATCAGGTTACTTTTATTTGTCAGACCTTGAACAAATTATCAGATTTTATTGAGGGGCAATTAATTCTGGGTGGAGATTTCAACATACCATTAAACCCTAAAATTGATACATCGTCAGGCTCATCTTCGGTCCCGATAAGCTCTTACAAGCGAATTACACAATCCATACATAAAGCGCAATTAATCGACATATGGAGACTCCAACATTCAGGAGAAAGAGATTATTCTTTCTATTCGCCACCGCATAAGACTTATTCGAGGATCGATTATTTTTTGATT
This sequence comes from Lithobates sylvaticus, assembly GCA_028564925.1. Taxonomy (NCBI): domain Eukaryota; kingdom Metazoa; phylum Chordata; class Amphibia; order Anura; family Ranidae; genus Lithobates; species Lithobates sylvaticus. The sequence goes on along the minus strand of CM053027.1, from coordinate 13,554,739 downwards.
CCTCATGCTCAGTTACATGCGGTACAAAAAACCTCTATTGGATCGATAACATGGTCAGATCATGCCCCGATTCTACTGACATATGTTTTATCACATAATACCACGCAAACATTAGGTACATGGAAATTGAATGAAAGTCTCCTCCAAAATCCAGAGGTAGTGGCGGAGATCGAGAAAGAATTAATGTCATACTTTGAAATAAATCAAACCCCAGATAGCTCATTGGATATGGTATGGGAAGCACATAAAACCGTTATAAGGGGAATTTTGATTAAGTACGGGTCTAGATTGAAAAAAGAGAGGGAGAAGCAATTAAAACTACTGTTGACCAAGCTTCATATAATGGAGTCGCGACATAAACATATACCCTCCCCCAGTTTAGAACAGGAACTTACTATAATAAGAACCCAAATTAACGACATATTGCGACAAAGAGCAAAAGCGGCCTTACAGAGAGGCAGGAAGATCAGTTATGAATACGGAGATAAATGTGGGAAAACATTAGCGAGATCAGTAAGAGAGGATCGCCTTCGGTCATATATACCACAGATTTTGAACTCAAAGGCTCAAAAAGTGACCCTACCGAAGCAAATTTCAGAAACCTTTCGAGACTTTTACACATCTTTATATAATTTATCGACTGAGAGCAAAGCACAAACACAAATAGATGAATATGTTCATTCCTCCAGACTAGCAGGGATCACGCCAGAAATTAAAGCAGAATTAGACGCTCCGATAAACCTGGGAGAGTTAAAACAGGCAATAAGTTCAATGAAGTTGGGCAAAGCACCAGGACCAGACGGCTTTACTATCCAATATTACCGAACGTTGTTACCTATTCTGGGGCCATATATGGTAGACCTGTTTAATGGACTGGGTAAGGATATTAATCTAACTAGAGATACTCTGAGGGCACACATTTCGGTAATCTTGAAAGAAGGGAAAGAACCAACGTTGTGTAGTAGTTACAGGCCAATTTCGTTACTAAATGTAGATCTTAAATTATTTACAAAAATTTTAGCAACCCGAATAGCGGAACATCTACCGAGCCTGGCCCATCTGGATCAGGTGGGTTTCATCCCCTCAAGAGAAGCCAGAGATAACACGACGAAAGTTCTTAACCTGATCCACATAGCCAACTCCACTAAGACACCTAGTATCTTCCTTAGTACAGATGCGGAAAAGGCATTTGACCGGGTAAACTGGGAATATATGTTTACGGTTCTCAGACAATTAGGCTTTGGGGAAATAATGATTAATTGGATAACTAAAGTATACTCTCAACCCACAGCTCAGGTTAAAATTAATGGAGTTCTATCCAATCCCTTCTCTATATCAAATGGGACAAGACAGGGATGCCCACTTTCCCCGGTTTTATTTGCATTATCATTAGAACCTTTTTTAAATAGAATTCGCCTAAACCCTGATATACAGGGCTTGACCACGGGAGGTAAACAATACAAAATCTCTGCTTATGCAGATGATTTACTTTTTTCTTTGGTAAACCCCGTGATCTCTCTCCCCAATCTCTTACGAGAGTTTGAAATATATGGAGCATTTTCTAATATGAAAATAAACTGGGAAAAATCAGAGGCAATAGGATGTGGGATAGCTGATAAGATATTATCTAGATTCAAAGCGAACTTTAACTTCAAATGGACGACAAAAGCCATAAAATATTTAGGCACATATATTCCAGTGAACCTAACTCGAGTGTTTGAACTTAATTTCCCACCATTGTTAGTGGAGATCCGTACACTTCTGGACTCATGGAAGAGGGGCCTACACTCATGGTTCGGAAGAATTAACCTATTAAAGATGACTGTACTACCCAAGATTCTTTACTTATTTCAAGCGCTTCCGATTAGAATACCGTCAGGATATCTTAAGCAAGTTAATACACTTTTTGTTAAGTTTGTTTGGGCATATAAGAGAATACGCCTTTCATCTAAGGTACTCACCCTACCAAAACAATATGGGGGTTTGGCTCTCCCAGATGTGCGGAAATATCAACAAGCTGCCCATATGGCCAGGATTGTGGATTGGTGCCGCAACAGTAAGCTAAAATTATGGATCCAGGTGGAACAAGCTCAGACACAGGTATTATTAGCAGGGACTCTATGGTGCTATGATCAACTTGAAACAAAATTGAAAAACCACCCTATAATAGGGACGACATTATATATAGGCTCTCAGGTCAGTAAGCAATTCTCCCTCACTTCACAAGATTCTCCACTGTTTCCGATCTTGGGAAACCCTAGTTTTCGCCCAGGTCTGGATTATGCTACATTTAGGGTTCTACGAATGGGCGACAAAACGGGAGTTTCCCACTTTATAAAAGAGAATAGATGGCCCTCTATAGAAGAACTGAAAGAGGAGACAGGACCGTACGCACTGCCACTCTGGCCGGCACTTCAGTTGAAACATTTCCTGGACACGTTATTAGACCCCAGATGTTATAGGCGCCCCCTGACAAAGTTGGAGGAATACTGTTCTAAAGAAGGGGGTATAACACGAGTACTCTCTAAGATGTACTCATTGTTGAATTGTCCAACGGCAATGCCTTATCTGTCATTTATAGACAAATGGGAACAGGATCTTAGACGGAAATTCACAATAGAGGAAAGACAACAAATAGTAAGACTCTCTTTAAAATCATCAGTATCCACGAAGATGCAGGAGTCCAATTATAAAATTATGTCAAGATGGTATCTCACACCCCATCTTCTAAAGAAATATTACCCTGAATCCACAGACCGCTGTTGGCGATGTGTGGAGGAAAAAGGGACCCTGCTCCATCTATTTTGGTCATGCCCCAAACTAACTAGTTTCTGGAACACAGTCTGGGAAGTAACACAAAAATTCACAGATCACAGGATAACTAAAGAACCGGCTTTCTTCCTTTTACACGTATCAAACATTCCAGCTAAAAATTACGAAAATTCGATAGTAAGACATTTGGTCAATGCCGCGAAGGCCTGCGTGCCACTTTATTGGAAAAAACAGAACCCTCCAACAGTGGCAGACTGGCTACATAAAGTGGAAGAGATAGGTAAAATGGAAGAAACAAGGTTAGAGTCAAAACAACCACAAGAAAACTATCAGACAACCTGGAAACTATGGAAACAATTTGTAGTATCAGTAGAGGGCTCGTCTCTTTTAGGAAATAGAAATTAAGCAGACATCGATATGGAGGACGCCACGACTGCCCAGAGCCAACGAGGCCCCCCCCCCTTCCCCCCCCCCCTTTTTTTTTTTTTTTTTTTTTTTTTTTTTTTTTTTTTATTATTTAGTTTTATTTAGTCTTATTATTTAGGAAACTATTGGAAAAAAGGAAAAGGGAGACGGGTAGTATTGAGGGAACAGATAAGAAGGGAAAACAGGAGAGAATATAAGAAGTTAGATTATATGAAAACTCTCCAGATACGCTTGAAAGAAATCTGAATAAATAGACACAGAATGAATAAGTAGATGGTAGAGACTAAGAAATGGACTGTAATAATACAATGCATATTCTGTAATGCTTTGATTTCTGTTGACTTTTATGTTTGCCCGTAATTGGTGTTAATAAAGTATAAATTTAAAAAAAAATAAAAAAAAAAAGCCATTTCTAAAAAAAAAAACCATGACCGATATTTTGCCCGTGTGTATGTTGGTCTGTCCGACAGAAGCCAGCCATTCAGCCAGCTTCTGTCGGACTTGCATGCTGGAAAACCAACACCCGATGGACTCCCGATCAGTGCTCACGGCCAATGGCAGAGACTGCTGATCGGAGCGTTCTGGTGGGGGGGGGGGGGGCAAGATGCCACTTGCTGACCAGCCGCCACTGTTATACTGCGACAGGGCCGCTCTCCTTGCGTGAATCGCCGTAATGGTATGGCGGTCCATGCACTAGCATTTGTGGGCGCACGCACAACCCGATTGGCCAGCAGGTACAGCAGACTCGATGGCCGCCCGCCATCGCTCCCCGCAGAGACAGAACGGCTATCTGCCGAAGTAAACAAGGCAAATCTCCCTTCTGTCGGGGGATGACAGAGATCTGTCTCCTGCTATGCAGAAAGATGGAGTCACACCGTCCCCCCATACAGTTAGAAAACACAAACGGGGAACACCTTTAACCCTTTGATCGCCCCTGATGTTAACCCCCCTTCCCTACCAGTGTCATTGGTACAATAACAGTGCATATTTTTAGCACTGATTACTGTAATAATGTCACTGGTTCCCCCAAAAATCTTTTCCCTATTTTGTAGATGCTAAAAGTTTTTTGCGCAAACCAATATACGCTTATTGCTATCTATCTAATTTCTTTTTTTTTTTTATTTTTTTTTTTAACCAAAAGTATGTAGAAGAATACAGATTGGCCTAAACTGATGAATTCTTCTCCTTCCAAAAATATTTTTTTTGTTTTTATAGTGCAAAAAATAAAAACCACAGAGGTGATCAAATACCCCAAAAGAAAGCTCTATTTGTGGGGCAAAAAGACCTCAATTTTGTTTGGGTACAACGTCGCACGACCGCGCACTTGTCAGTTAAAGCGACCCAGTGCCGAATGGCAAAAAGGGCCTGGTCATTATGGGGGTTAAATCCTTCCGGGGCTGAAGTGGTTAAAGTGCCCCGTCCCTTGAAGTTCGAATGCATATGTAAGTCACGCCCACTTATGTAAACGGAGTTCAAACCACACATGTGAGGTATCGCTGCGATCGTTGGAGTGAGAGCAATAATTCTAGCACTAGACCTCCTCTGTAACTTAAAACTGGTAACCTGTAGAAATGTTTTTAAATGTCTCCTATGGAGATTTTTAAGTACCAAAGTGTCGCCATTCCACGACCGGGCGCAATTAATTTTGACGCATGACATTTTGGTATCAATTTACTCGGCATAACCTTCTTTCACAATATAGCAAAAAATTGCGCTAACTTTACTGTTTGTTTTTATTATTATTTTTTTTTTAAATCATAAGTGTACTTTTTACAAAACAAATTGCATTTTGTAAGGCCGCTGTGCAAATACGGTGTGACAAAGTATTGCAACAACCGCCATTTTATTCTCTAGGGTGTCATATATATTTTTTCAATGTTTTGGGGGTTCTAAGTAATTTTCTAGCAAAAAAACAGATTTTAACTTGTAAATAGGTTTCAAAAAAAGGCCCGGTCCTGAAGTCAGTTCAGCAGTGTCCCAGTGCAGAGAGCAATTCTACTCCTGTCCCCTTCCATTGTCAGCAGGAAGTCCAGTACTTGAGGGGGAAGGAGGAAGTTGCATCTTCCTCCTCTGAATGCCGTGTCCTCCAAGCACCTTGTTGGTTGTTGGGACACTATCAACCAATAGTTGACAGGCGGGACTTAAGAGACAACAGTGGAAAGCCAGTAGTTCCACTTGATTGGGCACCTCTTTTCCTCCCCCAGAAGAATCCTGGCTTCTGCTACTCGCAATCACTTTATATATACTCGCCAAATGCGAGCAGGCGAGTACAAATTTTGAGGGCTGTTGTATACTTTTTTTTTATTTATTTTATTTTTTTACATAACTGAAAGCTGACTGTTAAGCAAAGTATTTACCGTATATACTCGAGTATAAGCCGACCCGAATATAAGCCGAGGCACCTAATTTTACCACAAAAAAATGGAAAAACGTATTGACTGGAGTATAAGCCTAGGGTGAGAAATGCGCAGCTACTGTAAGTGGAAAAGAGGGTCAATAATGCCCATTTGCAGCCTCACTGTGCCCATTTGCAGCCATAGGTCCCCCGAACTTCAAACTTGGTGGTGAAGGGTTCGTAGATGCCCACGAGCTGCAGCCAAAGGGTCCCGAAACGACATTGCTGCAGATGGACACAGTTGATTGACTTTGGGGCCCCGTATCTCTGGGCCACTTGGTGCTAGGAACCCCAAATTTGGTGCGCAAACCCAGTGGAACGAGCACTGCAACATATCCAACAGATGGGGTTCCTAGCACCAAGTCCGAAAATGTCAAGCACTTTTCTGCAGCAGAGAATGACATTTTCCGACCTTAATTTGGGGCCACTTGGTGCTAGGAACCCCGTTTTTGGATATGTTGTAGTGCTAGTTCCACTGGGTTTTCACGCCAAATTTTCACTGGGTTTGTACGCCGAGATACGGGGCCCCAAAGTCGGATTGGAAAATGTAATTCTCTGCTGCAGAAAAGTGCTTGACTCCAGTATAAGCCGAGGGGGGCACTTTCAGCACACAAAAAAATGTGCTGAAAAACTTGGCTTATACTCGAGTATATACGGTACGTGGAATTGTTGATTTGGGAGGAGATTGGAAAAAGGCTCTCTGGTGTTTGGATAAATCTATTTGCTTGTTTACCCCTACTTATTAAAGGGGAGTTCCGTCTAAAAAATAAAAAAATATTTAAAGTCGGCAGCTGTTGACTTTTAAAATAAGGACACTTACCTGTTCAGGGCGCCTGTGGTGTCCTCACTTGAAGCCGACCCGTCCCTCGGCTCCCGGGGTGGAGGCGCCATCTTCAGTACGGGAATCAGGAAGGGAAGCCTTGCGGATACCTAGCCTGGTTCCCTACTGCGCATGCATGAGTCGCACTGCACATTCTGAGTGGGCCCTGTGTGCCTCCCAGAAGACAGAGGAGGGGCCGGACATGGCGTAGATCACCGCAGATACTGCAGTTATCTTTTGCCGGAAGTGGGAGCAAATAACTGTATTAGACAGGTATCTGCTCCCCCTCCCCCGAAAGGTGCCAAATGTGACATCGGGGGGGGGGGGGGGGGGGGTTCCTGGCTGCTATCTGGACAGTGGAAGTTCCATATTTGGAACTCTGCTTTAACCCTTTCCCTCCAACAATACGCATATATGTGGCCTCACTGGACTGGGCTTTTTTTTTCTGTGGAGCTGCATATATGCGCAGCGCACTCCCATCGCAGAGATCAGTGTCTCACTGGGAGCCCCGGGTCCTGTACTAATGCTCGGGACCCGCAACTCCCAGTTCCAGGTCACCTGATCACTGTGAAAGCCTCTGATTGGCTATCACAGTGATCAGTCACAAGAGGCAGATATTCACCAGACAAATCCAAGGTGCCGTGTTGAAAAGAGGGGGAGGGAGGGGGTTTATTCTGGGGGGGGGGGGGGGGGGGGGGGGGGTGTACCCACAGGTTGTCCCGACAAGTGTCGCAGCACTCGGGTAAAATGGGGGGTATTACTGGAACCAATGCCCTGTGTGGTTCTCTCTGCAGCAGCTGCAAGCCAGCTTCCTCTCCTCTCCCTCCTGCCGGCTTTTAGCTGCTGCAAAGAGGGCCATACAGGGGATACTGATCTACTTCCTGTAATTGCCACCCCCCCCCCCCCCTCACCGATCACTCTCTCCTTGTGCACCAAATGTTTCCCCCTGCTGCCCAGGTCCCCTTACCCCCACAGTGATTTTCCAGGTTCCTGGTATTTACCAGCCCCTTCCTTTCCTGAATGAACACCATAAATGATCGTTATCGAAAAACTTACTGTGTTCATTTATAACTGAAGCATAGTAAACTGGGGGAAGGGGGGCTGTCAGGTTGGTTGTATTGGGCCCCGTGTTTTCTAACAGCAGTCCTGGGTGGAGGTGGGCAAAGTTTGGTACCTGGACATTGGCCACAAACTATTCCAAATAAAGTATTAAGCTTAGTAAAGCCAAGTTTATAGTAGGTCATGCTTGCTGGCTCTGAACGCTGCTAAGTGCATGTACGCCTGCACAGCATAGAGCGGTGTGGTGTAGAGTTTTGAGGACTGTGATCTTGCACACAGGCCCATTGCATTAAAAAACAGGGGGTTCCAAACTTTGTCTCCCAACATGTTTTTGGTCAAGCAACATCTGCCTTGACACATACTTGGTTATTGGATGACGGTAACGGAGTTACCCAAGTGGTTATATTTGTTGAGTTCTGTTCCTGACACTCGTAGCTGTAAAAGCTCCTGGGAAGAGCAGTACAACCTCTTTAACATTACAGGACAAGTCAGTTGTGTGATTAACTAATACCAGATACTCCATTGTACTCTATGGGGAAAATGTAAATACAGAGGACTGAGTGTAAGGGAGGGGCTGGAGATTACTTGAATAATGAGCTAGCACTCTATTCCATGTATCTGGGCTCTGTGTTGGTGACTTCTTCTTCTTCTTCTCTTGATAATTCCAGATCCGGTTCTCATCTCCAACATCACCAGTAACTGTAGTCGGCTGGGTGAGGAGGTCGCGGTGAGGGTCCATTTCTCTGGAGAAGAGAGCGCTGTGATCTGGGAGGTGGACGGGGAGCCGATCCCTGAAAGATACCGGCTGATAGATGACAATAGGACGCTGATTATCCCCGGTGTGCAGAGAGACGACGCCGAGAGGAGATTCCGGGTCAGGATCACAAACCCGGTCAGTGAGGAGATCCAGGAATACCGGCTCATCGATGATCCCGTATTGAGCAAAGTCCTGATAACAGAAGGTATTGGTGACTATGGGGGGGGAGGGGGTCATGTTATATTCCATGTATGGGGGTGTTATAGATTGGGGTCCTGTCTCCTCTTCTCTGGGGGTCATAGTGGGAGGGTGACACAGAATAGTAACATTGTGTCTTGTCTCTTCTCTTTGCTCTCCTGATGGAATATTATACAGGTGAGATGTCCATTTATTTTTTATTTTGATGAGGAAATATCTGGTAATGCTGCCGGAACCCCTTCTATGCAAATTTTAAACTGAACACACTAAGCACAAAAGCAGATCTGTGATGGTGTCGGCAGTTTGTGTAACTGTGCGCTGGTTGGTCTTCCAGAACTGTAGTCAGTTTGGCTGCTACACCCGCCCTGTGCCCTTCTGTGTTGATAGCGGCTTTCATTAGAACCTGCTGTCTATTAATAAAAAAGAAGATTCTGGTCCCTTGAAGCAGATTAAACAGCACTGTGCTTGTGCTGTGTCATCTGCCCTCCTCTAAACTGTAAAAACCTCCCTGAACCCGCCACTTCCTGTATCCCCATCCCCCCCCCTCTGTACTGACCACGAAAATCCTGAGCACCGCGGTCAGCGTACGTTCCTCTGTAATCCACAGCCTGCTCTCGGCTCTCCCCCCTCCCCCACCCGTCAGTTCTGTGTCGGTCTCTGCCCCCCCTCCATCCCACCACTTTTAGTATACATAATTAACTTTTTTCAAAATTTTCACTGCCAGCCCCTCTATTATAGGCGGACATAGTGCACTGTATAAGTGTTTTATAAAAATGAGCGTTGTAAATACAGTTTTAGCGCGATCTTCAGGCCGGCTTTAACACAGTAATGCTGGGTGGGGGGACGTGTCGGACTGTGGGAAGTACAGGCATGCTGTGCAATAGACAGTCTCCTGTAACGGCTGCTCAGTTTTCTATGGGGTGTAGGCAGGGCTGTAGATAAGTGGGTACCACCAGTCTTCCTGTATGAGGCCAGCAGGAGGGCCCAGGCAGCTGGTTGAATCGAATGTGGTGGAGGGGGGGGGGGGGGATATTACTGGAACCAATGCCCTGTGTGGTTCTCTCTGCAGCAGCTGCAAGCTGGCTTCCTCTCCCTCCTGACGGCTTTTAGCTGCTGCAAAAAGAGCCATACAGGGGATACCGAACTACTTCCTGTAATTGCCAACCCCCAAACCCCCCCCCCCCCCCCCCGCTTCACCGATCACTCTCTCCTTGTGCACCAAATGTTTCCACCTGCTGCCCAGGTCCCCCTACCCCCACAGTGATTCCAGCTTCCTGGTATTTACCAGCCCCTTCCTTTCCTGAATGAACACCATAAATGATTGGTATCGAAAACTTACTGTGTTAATTTATAACCTGAAGCATAGTAAACTGTTTGGGGGGAGGGGGGCTGTCTGGTTGGTTGTATTGGGCCCTGTGGTTTCTAATAGCAGTCCTGGGTGGAGGTTGGCACCTTTCAGGGGGGAGGGGGGTGCAGATACCTGTATAATACAGGTATCTGCACCCACTTCCGGGACGCATTATCCGAGCTGTCCCGCCCCTATCCGAGAATGCCCCGTTGTGTTTTGGGAAACAGTTCCCAGGACACAGCGGGGACCAATAGAGGCGCGCAGCGCGACTCGCGCATGCGCAGTAGGGAACCGGGCAGCTGCAGTATTTGTAGCTGCTGACTTTAAAAAAAAAAATTTCCAGGTGTCGCTCCGCTTTAACATACAATAGCTCTTTACAAGGTTTAACCACTTGCTTACTGGGCAGTTAAACCCCCTTCCTAACCAGACCAATTTTCAGCTTTCGGTGCTCTCACACTTTGGGTACAGTGTAGCATGACGGAGTAATTGTCATTCAAATGAATTTTTGTGTCCTTTTTTTTCACACAAATAGAGCTTTCTTTTGGTGGTATTTAATCACCACTGGGTTTTTTTATTTTTTTGCGCTATAAATCAAAAACAAATGCTGATTCGGTAAAAAAATAAAATAAAATTCTTTGTTTCTATTAAAAATTATGTCAGAGTATTGTCACAGTGGTGGCAGAGCATTGCACAGTGGTGGTTGGCAGAGCATTGCACAGTGGTGGCAGAGCATTGCACAGCGCTGTGGGCACTACACATCCAGCCCACAGCGCTGGTCCCGTCTCTCCCCCTCTCCGCTTCTCCCTTCTCTGTACCGATCGGTACAGAGAGGGGAGGGAGGAACCGGCGACGTAACGCCGGTTTGTGTACATGTGATCACTCCGTCATTTGACGGAGCGATCACGTGGTAAACGGCCGATATCAGCGGCTGTTTACCGTGATGCGCCGGGTCCTCGGGACCCGTCGGTCACGGATGTTCCCGAGTGCGCGCCCCAGGGGGCGCGCGGGAGCAAGTCCCTGGGAGGACGTCCGTAGGACGTCCACTCAGGATAACCCGACCACGCTGTAGACGTCTTTCGACTATAGCGCGGTCGGCATGTGGATAATAGATAGAAAACGACCTAAAACGAGGGTCTTTTTTTTTAGGGTCTTTAGATTATGTTCATTTCTGGGTATTGGCCGCGCCATTGTATGTGCTGTTTGCTGAATCCTTTCTTGACGTCACTTCTGCCCTTACTCTGTATCCCTCATAAAATCTCGCGCATGCGCCGTATCAGGAAGCAGATAAACACTGCAGCATCGCGAGACTTCTCCTCTGTGCCGTTCAGAGGGGAAGCTCGTCCAGACATTTCCCGACATGCAGCTATCACAAAAATGGCATACTCTAGGTGCCGGAAATGAACGATCCTACTGCGCAATCGCGCATTACGTCATCTAAGATTAAAAGACAATTTCCTTGGAAAAGACAGCAAGTACACTTTCACAGGCAGCGATTAGCTGCCTGTGTTATCTACTTTATGAACAGATAAACTTGTCGAGGAGGGTTTACAACCACTTTAAGCTTAGTAAAGCCAAGTTTATATAGTAGGTCATGCTTGCTGGCTCTGAACGCTGCTAAGTGCATGTACGCCTGCACAGCATAGAGCGGCGTGGTGTAGAGTTTTGAGGACTGTGATTTTGCACACAGGCCCATTCCATTAAAAAAAACAGGGGGTTCCAAACTTTGACTCCCAACATGTTCTTGGGCAAGCAACATCTGCCTTGACACATACTTGGTTATTGGATGACGGTAACGGAGTTACCCAAGTGGTTATATTGGTTGAGTTCTGTTCCTGACACTCGTAGCTGTAAAAGCTCCTGGGAAGAGCAGTACAACCTCTTTAACATTACAGGACAAGTCAGTTCAGTGATTAACTAATACCAGATACTCCATTGTACTCTATGGGGAAAATGAAATACAGAGGACTGAATGTAAGGGAGGGGCTGGACATTGCTTGAATAATGATCAGTGCATGAGCTAGCACTCTATTCCATGTATCTGGGCTTTGTATTGGTGACTGTTCTCTTGATAATTCCAGATCCGGTTCTCATCTCCAACATCACCAGTAACTGTAGCCGGTTGGGAGAGGAGGTCACTGTGAGGGTCCATTTCTCTGGAGAAGAGAGCGCTGTGACCTGGGAGGTGGACGGGGAGCCTCTCCCTGAAAGATACCGGTTGATAGATGACAATAGGACGCTGATTATCCCCAGTGTGCAGAGAGACGATGCCGAGAGGAGATTCCGGGTCAGGATCACAAACCCGGTCAGTGAGGAGATCCGGGAATACCGGCTGATCAATGATACGATGTTCATCAGAATGCTGGAAACAGAAGGTATTGGTGACTATGGGGGGGTCATGTATGGGGGGGGGGGGGTGTTATAGATTGGGGTCCTGTCTCCTCTTCTCTGGGGGGTCATAGTGGGAGGGTGACACAGAATAGTAACATTGTGTCTTCTCTCTTCTCTGCTCTCATTATGGAGGATTATACAGGTGAGATGTCACATGACCACCGACCATACAGACTGATGCATGGTATATTTAACACATATAGTATATTTAAAGTGTGTTACCCCCTAACTTAAAGTGATCCTAAAGTCTGATGTTTATTTTTAACAAAATAATTTTTTATAAAAATAAACATATATTTTCCTGCTCTGTGTAATAGTTTTGCATAGAGAAGCCCTGATCCTCCTCTTCTCAGGTCCCTCGCCAGCACTCCTGGCCCCTCCCTCCTGTTGAGTGCCCCCACAGTAAGCAGCTTGCTATGGGGGCACCCATGCCGGGCCACAGCTCCCTGTGTTCATTCAGACATTCAGTTTTTTTTTTTTTATTTTAATGAGGAAATATCTGGTAATGCTGCCGGAACCCCTTCTATGCAAATTTTAAACTGAACACACTAAGCACAAAAGCAGATCTGTGATGGTGTCGGCAGTTTGTGTAACTGTGCGCTGGTTGGTCTTCCAGAACTGTAGTCAGTTTGGCTGCTACACCCGCCCTGTGCCCTTCTGTGTTGATAGCGGCTTTCAGTAGAACCTGCTGTCTATTAATCAAAAAAACTGATTCTGGTCCCTTGAAGCAGATTAAACAGCACTGTGCTTGTGCTGTGTCATCTGCCCCTCCTCTAAACTCCCTGAACCCGCCACTTCCTGTATCCCCATCCCCCCCCCCCCCCCCCTCTCTGTACTGACCACGAAAATCAGGGCTGCTGGTCAGCGCACGTTCCTCCGTCATCCACAGCCTGCTCTCAGCTCTCCTCTCTCCCCCTCCCTACCCATGAGTTCTGTGTCTCTCTGCCCCCCCCCCCCCTCCATCCCGCCACTAATAGTATACATAGATGAACTTTTAAACATTTTTCACTGCCAGCCCCTCTATTATAGGCGGACATAGCACACTGTATAAGTGTTTTATAAAAATGAGAGTTGTAAATGCAGTTTTAGCGCGATCTTCAGGCCGGTCACTTGACTTGGGGCTGATCTACAGGGCTACTGCAGGAGGGGCTGAGCAGCCATGTTAACCCCCCCGGCTGATGACAGAGGGAGATCTCGGCCCCTCATGCAGAAGCCAATTAATCAGATATACAGCGGCCACGAGTCACGTGACCAGCCTGAAGATTGCCCTAATCTGTATTTATAACACTTGTTTTTATAAAAGACTTGCTGTGCCTATAATAGAGGGGCTGCCAGTGATTTGCACATGTGGGGTTAACAAACCCTTTACCACAGTGATGATGGGTGGGGCGATGTGTAGACTGTAAGAAATACAGGCATGCTGTGCAATAGACAGTCTCCTGTAAAGGCTGCTCTGTGTAATGTACACACACACACACCCCTGTGGAACAGTGTATAATAGAGGCTGTGGGGTCATGTGACCGCAATTTTTAAAGTCTGGGTTTAAAGGTAGTCAGGTTTTTGTTGTGTTTTTCTTTGCAGTTTAGGTTTAGAAAAATATTTCTAATGTGCCTATATTAGTAGTATGTACAGAAATACTTTTAAGTCTTACACATTTTTCTAAATCACATTTATTTTATCACAGATGGAAGACATCGAGGTGTCACTGCTGCTATTCTTGTTGTAGTTGCCATAATAATAATAATAATAATAATGGGGATTATCTACATGACACGTCTGGTGAGTTTATATGATGTATTTCTCTGTATATTATTGCAGTGATAATGAGCAGAAAGCTGGGGGGATAGAAACATATAATACATATAATACATATAATACATATAATACACGGTCCGCTCACAACCAGCCGGTGTGTTTTTTACCCTTTCGTGTCCTAATCAAAGCCTTTGTGACAAACCACATTTAGAATTGGTGTTTTTTTTTGTGGTATGTAATGGATTACTTTAACTGCTTTGCATGTCAAAATTATATTTCTTATCATACATCACGGGACACAGAGCCATAGTACTTATGTGGGTTTAATATGCCACCTTCAGGTGATGGACACTGGCACGCCCTAAATTTAAAAAGTGCCCTCCCTATATATCCCCTCCCACTGGTGGGAGTACCTCAAGTTTTTTTCACCAGTGTCTAAGGCAGGGGTCTCAAACTGGCGGCCCTCCAGCTGTTGCAAAACTACAAGTCCCATGAGGCATTGCAAGGCTGACAGTTACGAGCCTGACTCCTTCAGGCAGAGGCATGATGGGACTTGTAGTTTCGCAACAGCTGGAGGGCCACCAGTTTGAGACCCCTGGTCTAAGGTGTCGGTCACAAGTGAAACTGTGCTGAGCTCCACTGGAAGCAATCCTTGCTGGGGCTAACCATGCTGACCGGATCCATTTAAAGTGTGTCTTTTGGCCGAATTGAATGGTACCCGGGCCTCATATCCGAAGAAACAAGGTTTTGCCTGCAAATGCTTCTCTTTTTTTTTAGAGAGCTGGACCCTGGGATCCAGTACTTTTGGTAGTAAGGCCATAAAGTTTTACTGGCAGGGTGCTGTTGCAGGTCCAGGATAGTAGGTTTCCTCTAGGATCCCTGCTCCTAAAGGTTTATCGGCAACCCACCGTGAAGGGTGAAGATTGGGTCTGTTGGTTTACCATAGAAAACCCTGCGGCGGGAAAAGGTAAGTGGAGTTTTCTAAGAAATTTGCAAAACTTTCTTAAACTTTAAACTTGTAAAGTTGTCATGCCTATGGAGTCACCACTGGGGGCTGTACTGAGCACTTGCGTGACTCAAGCTTCTCAGAAAGCACCATGTGATCCAGGAATCGGAAGCTCTTCCTCCTCCAAACGACAGCAAAGTCCTCCGGTAAGCCTGGGGGGGGTCCTCTCCCCACCAGATGCCCCATGTGGCATCTGGTGCCGCACGGTGGCTTCCAGCTCCCCCTCTCCATGCCGATGTACAGTAGATGCTAAAATTCTATTCTCCAGGCCTCACGGCTTATGCTAGGGCTGGTACCTGTGCGTAGAATCCTATGGTTGAAAAATTGGTCAACCAAAGCGCCATGCAAAAAAAGCTCTTGGCCAGTTTCCCTTTTCATTCTTTTCAAAGAATTTCTAATGGGAAAAGTTCCCTTTTTACTGGTCAAGAAAAAGTTTTAAACATTTTACTTTTAAAGATACTTCGTCTTCAGTGCCAGGGCCAGCTGCCTCCAGGCAGTCTCGATGGTCTCCACCGTCAGATTCTAGAGGTAAACCTCTCGGTCAGTCCCAGGGCCAAAAGAGGACCTGGGGGAGGAAACCAACAAAACAAAATACTAAGGCTACTTTCACACCTAGGCGCTGGGTGCGCTGGCGGTAAAGCGGCGCTATATTTAGCGCCGCTTTACCGTTTTTTTTTTAGCTGCGCTATTCGCCCGCGAGCGGCCGAAAAAGGGTTAATACCGCCCGCAAACCTACACTGCAGCGGCGTTTTGCGGGCAGGTTTGGAGCGCTGCCCCATTGTTTTCAATGGGAAGGGGCGCTATAGGAGCGGTAAATATACCGCTCCTGCAGCGCACCAAAGATGCGGCTTGCAGGACATTTTTCAGCGTCCTGCTAGTGCACCGCTCCAGTGTGAAAGCCCTCTGGCTTTCACACTGGAGAGACAGCAACAGCTGTTTCAGGTCGGTTTGCAGGCGCTATTTTTAGCGCAATAGCGCCTGCAAACCGCCCCAGTGTGAAAGGGGCCTAAAGCCTACTTATGAAGGGACGCCCTGGCTCGCTAGGGTGGGGGGAAGGCTTCTGCAGTTTTCAAGAGTCTGGCAGGAACATTGTCAAGACAGATGGATGGCCTCCTCAATTTCTCTAGGTTACAAACTAGAGTTCCGAGAGTTCTCGTATCCTCGTTTTCGCAGATCAAATGTTCCCAAAGATCCAATGAAAAAAGTCTCTCTCTTTCTAGCTCTGGATCATCTCTTATCTCAAGGGGTGATATTAGAGGTCCCTTTTTGGAAGAGCGAGGTTTGGGTTTTTATTCAAACCTGTTCATAGTTCCAAAACCAAATGGGGATGTCAGACCCATTTTAGATCTCAAACATCTAAACCGGTTTTTAAACAGCCGTTTCTTTCGCATGGAGTCTATCAGATCGGTAGTCTCCTTCCTACAAGGGGGAGAACTTTTGGCATCAATCGACATTAAGGATGCTCATCTCCATGTGCCGATTTTATTTATTTATTTTATTTATTTATTTTTTCCCCGCTCATCAGAAATTTCTGCGCTTCGAGGTAGACAATCGTCACTTTCAGTTTGTAGCTCTACCTTTTGGACTGGCTACTGCACCTCGAGTCTTTACAAAGATCCTGGCTTCTCTTTTAGCCAGGTTAAGGGCCAAACTAAGAGCCTACTTAGACGATCTACTCTTGATAGATCAATCGGTAGCCCGCTTAAACCAAACTTTGGTCACCACAGTCCGCTACCTGGAAAACCTAGGTTGGATTCTCAACCTAGAAAAATTCTCCTTAAAACCATCAAGGAGATTGCAGTACTTGGGTCTGATCATAGATACAGCTCAAAAGAGGGTGTTTCTGCCCCAGGAAAGGATCAGTTCCATAAAGGAACTGATCCAGGTGGTCAAAAAAAAGAATCCTATTCGTCTTTGCATGAAATTGTTGGGAAAGATGGTGGCTTCTTTCGAGGCCGTTCCTTATGTGCAGTTTCATTCGAGACTGCTACAAAGCGGTATCATATCTACTTGGAACAAGAAGGTCCATGCTCTGGACTTTCCAATGCATTTATCCCCCAGTATGCGTCAGAGCCTCGATTGGGGGTTGATATCCAAGAATCTTCAAAAAGGGAAATCCTGTTTGCCAGTCACCTGGAAGGTGGTGACAACAGATGCCAGCCTTTTAGGCTGGGGAGCAGTCCTGGAAGAAGCATCTGTCCAGGGGAAATGGTCCATCTCAGAGAGGACCTTCCCCATCAATATTTTGGAAATTCGGGCAGTACGCCTGGCCCTAGACGCCTGGATGCTCAGACTACGGAATTATCCTGTCAGGATTCAATCTGACCATGCCACAGCAGTGGCCTACATCAATCACCAAGGGGGCACGAGAAGTCATGTGGCCCAGAGAGAGGTGAATTATATTCTTTCTTGAGCAGAAAACATTCCTTGCCTATCAGCAATTTTCATTCCAGGGATAGAAAATTGGCAGGCGGACTAACTGTGTCACCAACAATTGTTCTCCGGAGACTGGTCCCATTCATCCCGACATCTTTTTGTCAATATTCCAAAAATGGGGGGGGGGGGGGGGGGGGGTTCCAGACGTGGATCTGTTCGCGTCCCGGTTCAACAAGATTGAAAACTTTGTCAAGGACAAGAGATCCGATGGCATGCGGAACTGATGCCTTGGTCTTTCCTTGGGATCAGTTCTCACTGATCTATGCGTTCCCTCCTGTTCTGCTGCTTCCGCAGGTTCTTCGCAGGATCAAACAAGAAGGGAAGGAGGTGATTTCTTGTGGCCCAGGAGATCTTGGTTTGCTGAGATCATAAAAATGGCAGTAGGGGACCTTTGGACCCTACCACTGTGGCCAGACCTTCTCTTGCAAGGTCCGGTGTTCCATCCTACCTTACAAACGCTAAATTTAACGGTTTGGCTATTGAGACCCACATGCTAAAGGACTGTGGGCTGTCAACTTCCATAGTTTCTACTATGGTTAATGCTAGGAAGCCGACCTCCAGAATCATATACTATAGAGTCTGGAAGGCATATGTCTCCTGGTGTGAATCCGGGGGTTGGCACCCCAGAAAATGTGTCATAGGTAGGATCCTTGAATTCTTAC